>CAUYON010013517.1:0-43793 GCA_963573935.1 Arctocebus calabarensis
TGGTTTTCTTTGAGTTATCCCAGAGCTGTCTGAGAGAATGATCTGTTTTTGCCTTCCATTTCTCTATCTCTTTGTCAGTTTGAGAGCATTCAATAGCTTTGTCTTCCATGTCAGAAATCCTTTCTTCTGCTTGCTCCATTCTGTTGCTGAGGGATTCTACTTTGTTTCTCAGGTCTTTGAGGCCTGCAATTTCTTGCCTCAATGTGTTCAAATCTTTGGTCATTTGTTCTTTGAATTCTTTGACTTCTTAAGACAATTTTTGAAATGCACCCAGAATTTCTAAATGCAGCTTTTCTTCTATTTTATTGATCTTGTTTGCAATCCAAATTCTGAATTCAATTTCTGACATTTCAGCCATCTGTTTATGCATAGGATCCTCGCTTGTGTCCGCCAGATTATTTCTTGGGGGGGTTATCCTAGTCTGGTTGTTCATATTTCCAGAGCTTTTCCGTTGATTCCACCTCATGATTAATTTTACACCGTTTAGCTAGATGAGTAGATAAGGACAATTTGGGCTGGGAGTTCTAGGAGTAGTGATTGACCAGTTCTTTGCTTAAAACTTGGACTGGTGTCTGTACCTTTTCCCCTAGAGTTTTGCTAAGAACTCGTCGAGAGCCACTGCTTGTGAAACTAGGGACCTTCTTGGTGTGGTGGGGTTAAGTGGCTCTGTCTTATTTCAGCTGGTCTTTGTCTTACCTAGAGAATCTCTTACTCTGGTTTGAAATCTGAGCTGTGAAGGAATACCAGAGTTAGGTCGCCACACCCCCCACAGGCAACAATTGAAAAAGCCAAATCAAACCTTCTCACTATCACACACCCAGGGTACCACTTTGGAAAGTCCTTAGGTGATTCGCCCAGCTGAGGAGGTCCCAATGAATTTTCCTAGCCAGCACCCATCTCAAATGGAAGAGTTAAAAAAGTCTCTGGCAACTAGATAGCAGGGATCCGCTGGAAGCTCTTCTATAATTCACTTCGATGCTCTGTGAGCTCAGGAGGGCACCCCCCCCAGGAAGTAAATTAGTCTTGGAAGGCTAATGCCTCCTTCCCAACCTTGCCCCTCTTTCACGCCCAGTCGGTGGTAACAGTTGTGATCCAATTTCCTCCAATGAGCAGATGCTCCAGAGGTTTGCGTCTGCCTGGGTCACAGTGAGGTCTGTGGCTTCACAACCAGTCCACTACTCCCTGTCACTGTTTCGAAGGGCGGAGGTGAGGCCTGACAACCTGGGTACTTGCTAGGGGCTAGGACGATTCACTCAGTTCCAGCCCTGTCCCTGATTGATGCTGCTGCTGGAACAGAACAAGTTCGCAGAATTTATTTCTGTCAAGGCTATTTTCCCTGATCAGACTGGGGCTGCAAATGAGTTTTACTCAGTCTGTGAGTTCCAGCCCTTTGTCTCAGCTTTCATCCCCTGAGGGCCAGGTTAAGCAAAGCAGCCCCTCTGGGAGTATTCTAATCTCTGCTGTGTCCGGCTGATACCGCCTCAGGCAAATCCTTCACTTGCCATCAGTTCTGCCGGCACCGGAGAAGCCGCCCGCCTCCCCTGGCTGCCCAGAAGACTGGGAGTGTCTCCTCAAAACATCCCCAGGGGTGCAGCTATCCTGCTACTGCTTCCGGAGCTGGCCGCTGGAGCTGGCTGCCGTTTTGTGCCTCAGGAGACCTTCCCACCAGCCAGGTCTCCCCTCTCACCAGTCTGAGCCGGAAAACCAACACAGTTCAACAACAGTCTGTACCCGTCCACACCCCTTAAGAAAGTCTCCAAGAATCTGGACTCTGTGGGGAACAGACCCCGCAGACCTCAGGGTGAGAGTGGAGGGCAATACCAGGAACTCCAACTTGCAGGTAGAAAGTATATACAGTTTTACGCCTGGCTGGAGAGTGCTACGGCATCCTGGTAGGGGAAGGAAGTCTGGTTTTTAGAGGATCTCTCCCGTGGGGTAGAGTGGGAGAACATCTGAACTCTCCTTGCTTGTTTGTATGGAGGTATGGAGTATACTGTGAACCTCTCTCATGGGGGAAGGGACTCCCGTCCGCTTGGTGATGTGCTCTGTACCTTTTTGTTTGTGTCCTCGGGGTCTTCAGGTCGCCCCAGCAGGGTTGATGTGCGCTCTTCGACCTTTAACTTTCCGAGATATCTCAAGAGCTTTGTCCTCTACGTCTGAGGTTCTTTCTTCTGCATGGTCTAATCTGTTGTTGATACTTTCTATTGGATCTTTAAGTTCCCTAATTGACTGCTTCAGTTCCTTCAGTTATGCTGTATCCTTTGTATATTCTTGATATCATTCATCTTTTATTTGATTCTGTTTTTGGATTTCCTTTTGGTTATTTTTCATTTTCTCAGCAACTCCTTCATCATTTTTTGGTTATTTTACACTTTCTCAGCAATTTCCTTCATTGTTTTCATCATCTGTATTTTAAATTCCCTTTCTGTCATTTCTAACATTTCCTTTATAGGTGGAATTCTCTGCAGTAGCTATCTCACAGTCCCTTGGTGGAGTTGCTCTGGACTGGTTATTCATGTTGCCAGGATTTTTCTTCTGCTTCTTCCTTATGAATATTTCCTTTTATCTGTTTCCTTGCCCTAATTTTCCTTTCACTTCTTCTTGCTCTTTAAGTTATCATGTCTGTGGCCTAAGGTTTTCATGAGTCCTTTTGGTACAGGACCAAAAAGATGAGAAGATTGAAGAGCATGAAGGGAAAACAGATTTAAAAAAAAGAAGAGAAAAGACAGGGGGGTGAGTTAAAGGGAATATTGATGAAAAGAAGAAAGGTACAGAAAGAGGGAGATGGGAGGGATAAAGGTGTTCAGTAGGGTACTTTGACACAACCTTAAAACCCCCCAACCTCTGGGGATGCTGGGTTTGGTGGTTCCCTTGAGGTCAGCAACTCTTTGCCAGCCTGTTCAGATACAGTACCCTACCTCCACCAAGTAGAAAGGAAAGCCAAAAATACTATAAATCAAACCAAAACAAAAAACCTTACGGGATGAAATTGGGGGAAATAAACAAATAACAGGGGCTGAGACACTAGCAAAAATCAAGTTCTAATTGTTAAAGAATGCAACAATGGCAAATTATATTTAAACTAGAAAAATATAGAAAAAAATGAAGGAAAAAAAGAAAACTCTATAGAGGGAAAATGTTGAAATAAAAACAAAACAAAACAAAACAAAGCAATATGTATATCTTGCTGGATATTGTCTGGGCAACAGGTGATCTTCTGGGGTATGAGATCTTCTGGGGTATAGCTGATGCAGGTATATGAGGTGGAGATTGGAGGCCTCTGCTGATTTCTCAAACCCCACAGGACTGAGACTTGTGATCAGAGGAGTCATGACCTTGCCTGTGCAGAGCCTGCTGCTGCCTGAGGACAGAGGCAAGAACAAGTTAGAATTTTTTTTTTGCAGTTTTTGGCCGGGGCCGGATTTGAACCCTTCACCTTCTGTATATGGGGTTGGGGTCCTACTCCTTTGAGCCACAGGCACCACCAGATGTTTTTTGTTTGTTTGTTTTTGTTTTTAAGTTAGGAGGTCTATGTGTTTTTTTTTTTTTTTTTGTGGTTAGTAGGGCTTTTTTTGTGTGTGGTTAAGGGGGGCCTTTTTTCCCTGAAGTTTGGAGGTATTTTTTTTTTTTTTTTTTTTGCAGATAGGGTGCACCTCTTTTTTTTCATTTTAAATATTGTATTTGTATTTGTTCCCTTTTTTCAATTTTTATCTATTTATTTAGTTTTTGCAGTTTTTGGCCAGGGCTGGGTTTGAAACCACTACCTCCCGTATATGGGGCTGGTGCCCTACTTTGAGCTACAGGCGCCGCCCCTGTTTTGTTTTTTTACTTCAAAATAAGATATGTGCAGTGTGCATAGGAATTTGTTCATAGTTTTGTTTTTTTTTTTAAATTATAGTCTGACCCTCTAATGGTCTGAAGGACAGTGAACTGGCCCCTTGTTTAAAAAGTTTGAGGACCCCTGTCTTAAAGTTATAGACATCATGACATTTTATTCATAAGCATAAAAAGGTTTGCCCCTTTAATAGAGATTTTTTTTTTACAATACCATAATGTCATTGTCACAGTAACCAAATTTGAAATAATTCCGTGATACCATCTAATATTTAGTCTATATTTAAATTTCCTCATTACCCCCATTCCATTTTACAGCTATTTTGTTCAAACCAGTATCTAAATAAGAACCCAGTCATGTTCAGTTGTTGAATTTGTCTCCTTTAATCAAGAGTAGAATCCCTTTTTTAATGTCATGAGTTTGATGATACTGGGTTACCTTTCTTGTAGAATGTCTTATGTTCTGGCTTTATCTGATTATTTCCTCATGATGTCATTTAACTTATTTCTCCATCTTCTGTATTTCCTTTATTTTGGAAGTTATATCTAAAAGTTGAAGAGTACTTCATAAGTGATGTGGTGCATAATAAGCGTCCGGTTATTCCATGTTAAGTAATGGTAGTTTCGATCATTTGTTTAAGGAGATTGTAGCCACATCTGTTAATCATATAGTTCATTCCCTCCCTTGACCTGCACGGCATGTACGAATTGATACTCACACCATGTGAACATCTGTTGCACTTGAACTTTTCACCCCATATGTTTAACTCCTAAGGCTAATGTTTGTTTATATCAATTATTTCATTAAGGGTTGCTAAATAATGTGGTTTGCTTTAATTTGATTCTTTACATTGTTAAATCACACATTTTCTTCTCTCTTTTACTTTGCTGCTAAGACTTACTCTACAATCTTTGCTTTTTTTGATAATCTTTTTCCCTTGCCCCCAGATGTCCCTTCCTTCATACATTTACTTTTTTTTGGAGACAGAGCCTCAAGCTGTTGCCCTGGGTAGAGTGCCATGGCATCACAGCTCACAGCAACCGCCTACTCCTGGGCTCAAACAGGTCTCCTGCTTCCGCCTCCCAAGTAGCTGGGACCACAGGCGTCTGCCACAACGTCCCACTGTTTTTTGGTTGTAGCCATTATTGTTGCTTGGAGGGCCCAGGCTGGATTCGAACCCACCAGCTCAGGTGTATGTGGCTGGCGCCTTAGTCACTTGAGCCATAGGCGACGAGCCCCTTCATACATTTTCTTATTAAATAGTTGTTATTAACTGAATCTTGGTTAAGTGAATGACTATAGTACTTCTTTTGTTCTGGTGTATCAAGGCTTACACAGACTTTAAGCTTTCTTTTTAATTAAGCTATGTGTTTTCATCATTGATTAATGAAGTATTTATAGATCACTTGCTATGTATGAGTTAAGGAGAGTGATGGGGAGCTGGGCTTGGGGTTGAGAAATTTGATGTATTAATGAAGTTGTCTGAATCCCTTTGCTATGGGGAAAATTTAGTCTCTTGTTAGCAACATCTGAGTAGACAATTCAACAATCACAACATAACCACTAGTTTATGTGCCAGTGCCTGATATATAGTAAACATCTATATTTTTGTAGGCAGGGTAGAGTTGTAATATTGCTCTGTTAAACTTCATTGAGGCCATGGATAACTTAGTGATTGAGCAGCTAAGGAAAGTTGCTCAGAAGTGACATTGAATTGGACATACTCATTGTATCTGAGTATACAAACTAGATATATAATCCTAGCACTCTGCAAGGCCGAGGCTGGTGAATTGCTTGAGCTCAGGAGTTTGAAACCGGTCTGAGCAAGGGCAAGACTCAATCTCTACTAAAAATAGAATAATTAGCCAGGCTAGTGGTGGGTACCTATAATCCCAGCTACTCAGTAGGCTGAGGCAGAAGGATCATTTGAACCCAGGAGTTTGAGGTTATAATGAGCCAGGCTGATACCATGGCACCTCCACCCAGGGGTACAGAGTGAGACTCTGTCTCAAAAAAAAAAAAACAACCCTAAACCAAAAAAACTCTAGAATAAATATAGTTTAAACTTTGTAAGTTGACCATCCAAGGGACTATAACAAACTGGTCTATACAAGGAGGGGGTCAATATAAGGAACTAGGTCTCCTGTACTGATCTGTACATCAGTTGCATCTCTGGTCTATGAAAGTTGGGTCGATTTAAGGAGGTGGTCAGTATGGGAAGATGGTCAACTGTGGAGGTTCTACTATAGTTTTAGACATACAGAGTATCTTTTCAGTCTGCTCTCTGCACTCTGCAGGGGGTCTAGAGAATTGATTTCCCACTTATATTGAATGTTCACCTAATCTCCAGTAGGGATTCATTCATTTTACTGACTGGTGCATTTGTATCCCTTTCATGCCTGGGCTCAGGCCAGAGTGCAACTGGCTTCTGTATTGAATGGCTACAGAGACATGGCAGCATTAAATACTCCCAAGACGGATCGGGCTTAGCTGTCTCCAGACACAAGTATTCTGAGTACTCTCAGTGATTGGGAATGCCCAGCATGCTGAGAGTGCTGATTTTGTTATGACGGGGAGGGTATGGAAAAGAGTCAAGTCATGGTCTTTCTTTCAGTGTGAACCACTTGGTAAAGTAAATGTGTTCACTGCACCCGCCTCTTACATGCTATGAGACATTCCTGGAGACCTTGGCAGAAGCTGGAGTCCACCAAACTCATCCTGATTTATGTTGACTTTGCTAAGAAATTAAATATACTAGACAAGCGCTAACATAGATGAGACTGGGCCTGTGGTGGGCAGCTCAGGAAGAGGTGGTCACCCTAGGGAGGATCAACTGCTTAGCACTTGGACTGTATTTGGAGGAGTTGTGGAATTTTTGCTCCAGCAGTCACTTAGAGCATGGAGAGGTTGGGAAGAGGGGACAGAAAGCTCAGCCCTGACAGTTACTTCTAATCTGTGAGCCCTTCAACACGGAGAATAATCTGAGAATATTTAGGGGTGGTGAGGAAGAGCTAAGGAAGCTCTTCCTTAAATTTTGTGTTTTGGGAATGTCAACTTTTATTTGACTTTTCACTCTCTAGTTAGGAATAGTAGCGTAAGAGATCAAGTAGCCCTCATCTGTTTGAAGGCAGATTTTAAAGACAGTATAGAAATGCTGTGGTCAGTGGACTGATGACCTTGACCCTGTCTCTGCCGCACTCTCACCAGTGTCTCGCAGGCCTCACCTCTAAAAGACTTCCCGTCTCATACCTGAAGATGTTTCCATGCTGAAAAAGTTTAAGAACCTTTCAGGTTTCAGCCACACCTCATGATATGCAGTGTATTTTATATAGCCACATAGTACGCGCCTATATACACAGAAATGAAACACGACTTCCATGAATGACCCTTACATATATTACATGCTGTGTACTTTGAATATTTTCTACTTTCTGTTTGTTCTTTTTTTTTGAACGCTGTTTGCAACCAACAAAATTGATTTCAAGACCTATCCATGGGTTATGACCCTCATTTTGGAAAACATTTTATTATATGATCTGGCCCTTCCCTTCTTCTCTGACTTTATCTCTCTCCTTCCCCCTACCTGGCCTTGTTCTTCTCTAATGCACTGGGTCCCTCTGGCTTGCCTTAGATGTTACATATTCCCTCTTATCTTAAGGACTGTATGTGTGCCCTTCTTTCTGCCTAGAATGCTGTTTTCCTGGGTGACTGCCTCTTTGCTCACTTGGGACTCTGGTGAAATGTTTTCTTATCCTACTGTCCTGGTTCATTCCCATCCTGCATTGTGACTTATCCTATGTGACTTTCACTGTAGCCTATATGTATTATATAATATATTCAATAGATATTTATGTAGTGTATTTATTTTCTCTTTTCATTAGAAAAAGCTCTGAGAGTAAGGATTTCATTTTTTCATTCATTGTGGAAGCCTTAGAGTATAGGGCAGTGCCTGGCATTGTAATGGGTACCCCTTATACATTAGTTGAATTCAAAGGGGAATGGTGGCTCATGCCTGTAATCCTAGAACTCTGGGAGGCTGAAGCAGTTGGATTGCTTGAGCTCACAAGTTCAAGACTAGCCTGAGCAATAGCGTGGCCCCATCTCTATTAAAAATGAAAAACTGAAGCAAGAGGATCACTTGAGCCCAAGAGTTTGAGGTTGCTATAAACTGTGATGCCGTGGCACTCTACCCAGGGCAACAGAGTGAGACTGTGTCTCAAAAACCAAAAAAAAAGATAGAACATAATTCATAGCATTACATTTATCAAATTCCCTGAGACCTATTTTGTGCCTTATCTGTCTCCGATCTTAGATTCCCTAAAGACTCTATAAGCAAACCTGGAGTCATTTGGTATAGGAATTCTAGAGTCCTGTGTACCTTGGACTAGACCCTGGGATAGACTGCACCCTTGGCCACACAGATTCCCCATGCAGAGGGAAGGGGATAGCCCCCGGTGGGCCAGCGCAGGCTCTAAAATAGTAATTTTCAACTGTGCCCTGGGACACGAGTGTGCCTTGAAAAACTTGAAAGATATTTAATTATTTTAGAAAGAAGGTCAAAGCACTATAAGTATATTCCTTTCTTTACTCTTTTTTGATCAACATAAATTAAGTATGCCACAGAAGTTTTATTATACAGTATTCTGTGATATAAAAAAGGTTGAAAAACACTGCTGTAAAGTGTGGGCCCATCTTCCCAGCTGTATTGGTTTTATATATGCATAGGAGTAATATAATAGGCAGGTTCTGTTGCATAGCCTGTGGAGCTAACATTTTCTTGATCTTTTCTGTGGGGATAGTGAAAGGACATTCTTACATTATCATTTCTGGCTGACACTGTACAACACTCAAGCTGGCTTTTTGGAAGAGCTCATGAAGGGTTTGGGGCAGTGACAGTGCTCCAAGAAGGCAGTGTGCGGTGCTGGTGCCTGGACCTCGGTGTCGGCTGCCTCACTGGCTTACCTGCTGCGGTCTGCCTTTCATTCTACCTGTAATGCACACTGCTGCTGAAAATTCCTTCTCATTCAAGACTTTAGTACATATATTTCTTCCTGCTTAATAAGGTAATACGTGCTCTTTGTAGAAATTTTTAAGTATTATGGGAATTCGTGTAACATAGGAAAGTGGAAATCTCATATAATCCTACCTCTGAAGAGAAATACTTCTTTCAATTTGGAAGATAGCCTTTATTTTTTTGCACATATGCCAATAGTTGTGTGTTTAATATTGTTTTTGTTTCCTATATACATTTTTAGTTAGAAAGTCATACCACTACACAGATTACTTATTTTCACTGAGTAACGTATCATAATCAGATTTCTGTGGCAGTACATACTGATGGATCTCATGCTTTTAATGGTCGAATTATGTTCTATATTATGGATATGCTTTGCGTTATTGAACTGGGTGTAGATCTTGATGTCCTGTGCAATAGCACTCCCATAAATATCTTTTCAGATTTGGATTTGTATACTTAATTTAAGTATTTTGATGGAACATATTCTGTATGCCAATTTTTAGAAAAATCCTTCTTTAACTCTGTTATATCCTTGTTTGGAAATCTTCAGTGACTCCTGATCACCTACAGCATAATGTTTAGACTAGCGCTGCCTTATAGAAACAATGTGAGACACGGAGTAATTGTAAATTTTCTAGTGTATGTATTATATAAAGTAAAAAAAAAATGTGAAAATATGAACTCAGACTATCTTCTGCTGTGTTGACATATTTTGAAAGAGAGTTGTAACCCATTTCACTTTGGATGCAAGACAGAAACCACAGCCAGATGGAGGAGAGGTGTGAGCAGTGAATAGATGAGATTGGTATAGAGGCAACAAATTAGGAGACCAAGTTGGCCTTCAACTTGGTGCCAGCAAGCAGTTTTTCAGAGCACATAGTACACTTATTAGTCACCTGGACTTGGATTGATATCCTGAAGAATAGTCAGACAGGTGAATGTATGTGGGACAAAAGTTAGAGATTGGGGCACCTCATTATGGTAAGGCTATCTTGGCAATGGCAATATATGTTGTCAAGTTACTGATGCTTGGTTCCTAGAACATCTGTTTGAGTTCTAAGAATTAGACTTAAGCAATTGGAGGAGTTGGCTAGTGGGTCGCAAGGATGCCCTAGAATGCTCACCTGTGTTTGCTGGATTCTAGACTTTGGGAAGAAGACTAATTCTAGATCCCATCTGCTGATAAGATTTGGGCCTCTCAGGATACTCTCGGTTTGGGTTGGGAAAGGTGAGGTTCAGTCTGATCATTTGTATAAATTGATTGTCTTGGTTATATCGGGCACGTATTGATATTTAGAATCTTTTTTTTCTAGCCAGTCTAACCCATTTCAAGGGAAAAATTGAAAGACCAGACATGATCAAGTGATACTTTATTAATTTCAACATCTGAAATAAATTCACCATGATGAAAGGTACAAAAGCATTTACTGAGTAATTCTATTTTTGTTTTTTTTTTTTTTCCTCGAGACAGAGTCTCACTATGTTGCCCTTGGTACAGTGCTGTGGTGTCACAGCTCACAGCAACCTTAAACTCTTGGGCTTAAGCGATTTTCTTGCCTCAGCCTCCCAAGTGGCTGGGACTGCAGGAGCCCAGAACAACGCCCCACTATTTTTTTGCTATAGTTGTCATTGTTGTTTTAGCTGGCCTGGGCCAGATTTGAACCCTCCAGCATTAGTGTATGTGGCTAGCACCCTACCCACTGAGCTACGGACGCGCCCCCCCCCCTATTTTTTATTATATAGAGGCTCACTCTGTCTCCCCTGCATAGAGTGCCATAGCTGACAGCAATCTCAAACTCTTGGACTCAAGTGATTTACGTTTCTTATCCTCCCAAGTAGCTGAAATAACAGGCTCCTTCCACAATGCCTACCTAGTTTTTTCTAAGTTTAGTAGACACGAGGTCTTCTTTTTGCTCAGCCTGGTCTTGAACTCCTGAGCTCAAGTGATCCTCCCACTTCAGCCTCCCAGAGTGCTAGGATTGTAGGTGTGAGCCTCCTTTCGTGCTTGACACCTACACATATGGGAGGGAGTGGCTAATCCTTGAGCGGTTATAAATTAGTATTAAAAATGATACAGAAGTAATACACAATTAGGTGATACAATAATGATTCTCAGTAATATACTGTTATTAAAATATATTATTACTTATCAGTAAATGACTACTTAGAAGATAACACTTGGAAACAAATTTGGGTAGTCTAGTTAAATGTAAAACCCCACAAGGAATCAAGAGAAACCAAGGGAAGTTTAATCACTCTCATTTTCCCCCAATTTTTTTTTTTTTTTTGCGGGGGGGAATTCTTTAATAAAGCATCATGATTTACTTTGGTCCATTAGAAATAAAATAAAATCAAAACACAAGATATGCCTCTTTTTGTAGGGTTATTGCTTGGTATTACATATTTTAGGAACATTATGAAAAATACAGGAACATATGTAAAAATATAAACGGAAGTGATGGAAAGGCTAGAAAGATTTGCAGGGAATATGATCTCTGTCTCCACTGAGACTCAAACAGGAAAATAATAATAATAAATTGTGAGGAAAGCATTTGAGAACAAATTTATAACCAACAGAAGGGCCTGAAAGCCACCAAAGAGACATGCTAAAACATAGTTGGATTTTCTTCTTTGGAGAGTTTTAGGAAAAAACATTACTGTCTTCTAATCATGGCTTCATGTCTGTTCTCCCCAAAGGCGTGTATACTTGAAACCTTTCCTGGCCCCATAAGGAGAAGATTCTATGGTCCTGATGAGATTGTGTGCGTTAGAACCACTTCTCCTGGAGGGGAGACGCTAAAGGGTACTTGAATAAAGTATTAAAAATTATGAAGGACATAACAAAGGCCAATCAGTTCTTTCTTTTCCCCAGACCCCATAATGTGAGAACAAGGGTTACTGGATGAAATTAAAGAGTAGCAAATTAAGTGCTAATAAAATGAGATAGTCACTTATATAATTCATTGCCATGGGAGGTCACAGAAGCAAACTTTGTGGCTAGATTAAATATGGGGCTGGATAATTTTATGGCTGCTAATGATATTTTTAGCAGGTGAGGCTGTTACTGTGAGAGAAGTAATCCTATTACATTCTCCAATAGATGGTTTTCAAGGACCTCTGGCAAGTGATGTCTGAGAAGTATGAGAGCAGGCCTTGCAGTTCCTAACCTTTGGTGGAAATTGTGCTAAAAATTGGTTTTTAAGGTGAATGTCCTTAAACATCTCATTCATGCTTCGGTCCCAACTTTTATTTTGGAGATCCAAAAGTCTTCTCTAATCAGAAGCAGTTAAAAAAGAATTGCCCAGAATTAGATCGTTTCTGGTCTTTGGGAAACAGCCTATTTATTGAATGGCACCCATGTGTCAGCTGTTTTGCGTGGAGTCTTTAACATCTGTTGGAGCTATGAAAATTTAGACACATCAGTGCCATTCTTACTGAAGGGGTCTGCACCAAAAGTAGACAGCAAGGTTGCATGGAAGCACCAAGAAGCATAACAGAGTCTCAACCTGCGAGGTTCCGGGGAGGCTCGCAGAGAAGGTGACATTTGAACTGAGTCTTAAAGCAGAAGTTCACTCTACAGGACAGGCAAGGAAGGGAATTTCTAGGTGAAGGAACAAACAGGGTGCATAGGTCCAGAGACAGAACATGACATGATGTATCAGGGAATGGCCAGTAGTTTGGGAGGGCTGTCCGTGGTTTTAGGGCCAGAGAGAGGATGGGCACATACAGGATGAGGATGCTGGATGGTGAAAGGTCTTGGTTGCCTGAGACCTTCCCAGCAGAGTACTAGGGTTTCCAGTGGTGGCAATGGTGGAGGGTGTGGAGCAGACAAAAGGGGAATGTCATATGACCTCTTCAGGCTCTCCCCAGGGAGTGGAAGACCTCCTTTTTGATCACTGTCAATAGTTACATGGTGGTGAACTTGGTAGTTCATGCAACTCTTTGCTTCACTCATTTTTCCTATCTGCTTGAAATAATCTTGCCCATGAATTCACTATTAAGAGTCTCCCCTATTTTGGATAGAAGGAGTTTTTTATAGGTCTTACATAAATGGGGTTAAGTCTAGTGTGTCTGTCTGATTTGATTCCCTTGGGCTCTGCTAGAACGAAATCAGTCCCAAAGAAGAGGCAGACTTCATTAGCCTGACCCTACACTCTCACTTTCTCTGTGAAGTTGGCTCAGCAAGGAAGCAGGAAAACATACAATGTCTTTTAGGAGCAGGAGCAGATGGATGGAAATGTTAAAAATCTGTTTTGTTAAGTGATTTCAGCTAAGAAAATAATTTAATTAGAGAGGAAAAAAGCAGCATCTATTCCTTCATTGATATTTAAATAAGAATATCATTTTAATCACTTTGGAATCTCACTTAGAATTTCTACATCATTAATATGTTATTGATACCTCTAAAAAGATTCAAATGGAAATGAGAGAAAGAATCTCTGTTATAAGCATTGGTTTTCTTGGTGGTCTTATCTTTGTGGTGAATGCAAATACTTTATTGTTATTCGTATTGTTACATAATACAGTATGTGATCAGCAGTTTCTCCCATTACATTGAAAAGAGTTGTGCAATTGGAACAATTTTTTAATGGTTTGCCATCTTTTAAAGTTCTTTTGGGAAGATATTCTGCAAAAACTTGGAGTTGCCAGAGAGGTGTAGAAATGAGCTTAGTTACAAAAGGAAAATGTGTTTATGCCTAATTTCCTGTGAGGCCACCTAAGTTATAAGATATAGATAGATAAAGTTGAAATACATGTGCACCAGACACTGTGGCGTTAGACACTCAAACACAAAAACATCATGTCTCACAATATAGTAAGTACAAGGAATAATTTCATCATGACTCCTTGGTGAATTAAGTACAAGTTCTGTAATGGACATATATCCAAAGGTTAGCTCTGTCTAGGCATCTGACAGTGTTTTCACAAGAGTTAACATTTAGACTGGGTCTTAAAATAGAAATTACAGTTACTCAGAAGAGACGGCAGATCAAGGTAGGCAAGAACATTTTCAAACAGAAGCTACAGAGATGTCTTCTGAAACTTTGAACAGTGTATTTTTCCTTTCCTTTTTTCTAACTTCTATTATACTAATGTTATTTCTAGAACATTTCGAAATATTCTGCTTTGGAGAAAGAATGAGCTATATCCTCTTAGCATCTAGTAGATATTAATCATGTCAGCAAGGGGGTAGCGATCAACGATTCCTTTAAGTCCAGACATTAATTCACTTAAGTATTTATTAATCATTTTCTCTCCTGGGTTAGAAACTCACAAATAAGTCTTTGCTGTCAGAAGTGAGGTACGTGGTGTGGGTAAACACATGTTTTCCCCCCTCCTCATTTTACATGTGTCTGTGTTACGAATCAATACCAGGTTCTTCTAGTTCCAAGTGTACTTGATTTTACTTGAAGTAGGCTTTTTGATGAGTGGACTTCCTTCAACAAGGTTATTTATTTGTATTATAGTTGTGTGAAAAAGAAATAAGCTTTAAAAGAGCGTTAATGGCAAATGATAAATGTATCCTTTCAAGGACCATGTAAAAATAGGTGACTAAATTTAAGAAAACTTTAAAGTTTCAAAAAGTGTTGTTTCTTTCCCCTTTAGACCTCAGCTGGATCTCCAAAATACAAGTGAATCATCCTGCAGTTCTGAGGCGTGCAGAACAAATCCAGGCTCGCAGAACTGTGAAAAAGGAGTGGCAAGTAAGGGTTCTTCTTGAGCATTCTGTCCCCGTATTTTACAATGCATGGTCTCATCCCTCAAGGCCACGGTATTGAATTTCGCTCAAGATGTATCTAAACTTAAAAGATTGCAGCTGTCCATGACTCATTTTAATAATTCATATATGATGATGATGGGTTGGAGAAAGATAACACATTTATCCAAACAAGTTAAAAATCTTATCACTCTTGAGTGGCAAAACCGCAAATGAATTTGAGGCATCTTTATTCATGAGCGAATTAAGTGGCATATTTTCTCAACACATTTTTTCAGCTTCTTAGACATGCCTTCTTTGGTAGTCCTCTATTTTAATTTTAAAACCCTAACATCTAAACCTGGAATGTCCACTCCCGAGGCCCTTAAGGTGTAAGACCTGACCTTTTTCTGATCGTCATGTTTACCTTACTGTTACTTTTCATAAATCACTTTTTCAAAATCCCAGAAATGATGTTTCTCAGAGTTCTTTCGCACAGCATATTGTTCAGTGTATCCCAACCGAGACGTGCTACACCAGACTGAAAGGAATTCAGAGTACATTTCACGAGTGAGGCAGAATATTGTGATTGCCCCTTTTAGAGCGGTGTTTATATTTTGTTCATTTTTGGAGGTGTTCTGATTGAAAAGATAAAAGGAAATTCATTTGAATGACTGTGTACTTGGAGACTTTTTTAAAAAAAAATAATACATTATCCCAGAATCCAGGGTAGGAAATAAAATGTAAGATAGAAACCTTCTTTCCAGGTTCTCCCACTTTGGGATAGCCAGGACCCGTGAGCTGGGGAAATCAGAAGTGGGAAACTTGATCTAAGAGGGGTTCCAATTTGGGATATCTGTGGGAGAAAAAAAATATTGAAGGCGACTCTTTTACTCTAGATAAAGTCATCCTGTTAGTGACTCTTGACTACGCTTTTTATATGTATCAGAATATGCCTTAAGACAGTGTAGATTTAGATATTAGTACCCACATGTATGTATGTAATGATTATTGCCTACTAACTAGGTTTGAGATTCCTTTTTGAAAACAATTACCTTGTTTTTTACTTTTCTTCAAACAGGCTGCTTGGCTCCTGAAAGCTGTTACCTTTATAGATCTTACTACACTTTCAGGAGATGACACACCTTCCAATGTTCAAAGGCTCTGTTATAAAGCCAAACATCCGATCAGGGAAGATCTCTTAAAAGCTTTAAATATGCATGATAAAGGTAATGTTTGTTGTGTATAATCTATCTGGTGTTTACCTGTTTATCATACTAATTACTAAATCTAAGACAACGAGCTGCTTAAATGATATAGCAGTGATAAAAATCAAGATAGAAACCTGTGTTCTATGTACATAGACAAATAATTGAGATTCTTCTCTGCAAAACAGCAGGAAGAAAGTCTGAGTCTTGTTTTTAGGTCAGTTCTTCCCGCCCATGGATTAAAGTTGCCAGTAGAGACTGCCTTTATATTTCTTTTCAATTCTTTTAGTTTTGGAAGTTGTCTTTTTTTTTTTAATCTAGTGACTCTAAAATATTGATTCTGATTCCCAAGCTACATGTGAAAAAGCCAGTCTCATTACTTAATGATCACATCTCATACATAAAGTATTTTCTGTGAGTAAATGAAATACTTTTGAAAATAAAATGCAAATCGGAAATATTGTATGCCTTATATATGAGGTTCGATCTCTCCAAGAGTCGTATTCACTCCCTTTGTACGCATGAAAGAAAGGACTTTCTAAAGTTGTCTTAAGTTTAGAATCTTAGCATTTTATAGATGTAGGAGACCTCTGAGAACTGACCCTCTCATTTTCTAAATAAAGAAACCAAGCCCTGTGAGGCTAAGAGGCATTGCCAAGACGGCGTGTCTTGTTACTTGCTGGGTTGGTTTTGGGAGCCAAACCCACTTTCCATGGGGTACATTTCATGGCTCCTGAGCGCGGATCTACTGTGAGTGCAACTAGAGAGATGAACTGGCCCAGCGCAGGTGTTTTATCCCAAATAATTTGTAGATGACTTAATAGACTAAAACAACTCTATGACTTTCAAAAGGTATTTCTTTCTTTCAAGTTGGCAACACGCTCTCCCCTTTTGGCACGGAAAAGTAACTACTTTGTGTGAGATGTTATGATATTGCTTTGCTTTATAATAGTTTATTTTTATTTTTAAGAGCTTATTCCTTAAAATGAAGGTTTCCAGCTTCAGATTTTATTATTCCTTGCAAAGGAAGGAGTATTTTTTTTTTTTTTTTTGAGATAGAGCCTCCAGCTGTCACCCTGGATAAAGTGCTGTGGCATCACAGCTCACAGCAACCTCCACATCCTGGGCTCAAGCAAGTCTCCTGCTTCCGCCTCCCAAGTAGCTGGGACTGCAGGCGCCCGCCACAACGCCCGGCCATTTAGGAGGGAGTATTGAGTAAACTATATTGAGTAGTATTAGTTAAACATTATTTTTCTGTACCACCCTTTAAATTTCACTTTCATTTTTCTTCTTCTGTCCTCCTTCAAACTGTTCTTTCTTCAAACTGCCCTGTTTGATACTCGCCTGAAATGAAGTCTTTTCAATGAGTCATGACCACCAAGTTTATTGGTTAGCCATTTTAAAAAATAGTATTATGTTAATCTCCAAGAGTAGAGGATCAGAATTGTTCTGATGATGGTGATGATGAGAAAATAATCCATGTTGTGATAAACTAGAAGGCAATGTGGAAAGTAAAAACTTTTTAATTTGCTGTGACATCGTGGGGAAATTATTTTTTTCTCTCATTTGATTTCTGCCAATGTTGTCGTATAAATAATAGTTTAAAGCATATTGTGCGAGCTGAACTTCATCTACAGTAGGCTGTTGCGATTTCTGTCTCATAGGCATTACGACAGCTGCCGTGTGTGTTTACCCTGCCCGGGTGTGTGATGCTGTCAGAGCACTCAAGGCTGCAGGCTGTGATATCCCTGTGGCATCAGGTAAAATTCCTTGTGGCTTTTTAAATTTTTTTTTTTTTTTTCAAACAGGTTTCCGGTTCTTCAATTCAGGCACCAGGAAGTTTTGCACATAATGTTATAGTATAATTTAAAGTAGTTTAATATATTTAAGTAGTTGTATTTATTCATGATCTTAGTATTTATTAATGTTTTAATATGTAACAGATATTACCTTAAGTCCCAAGAATATAGAACTGTGCAGAAAGCATCATTGTGGAGATAATTCATTGCATCTTAAAAGATGAGTTCACAGCATTCGTAAGGTGGGCAGCGGATTCTAGACAGGGACGCTAGCACGTGTGCACATAGAGAAGCATGTGCAGGGGACTGGAAGGTTTGTAATTGCGGGCTCCAAGGCCAGGGCAAAAGGGGAGCTGCAGGAGTTGAAGCTAGAGGGAGAGATCAGGGCCAGATCACGGAGGGGATTCAGGCCATGCTGGGGCATTTGGGCTTTATCCTGATGATTGGGAAGACACTGAAAGGTCTGGCATGATCAGCTTCAGGGCAAGTAAGTTTAAGCTTCAGTTTAGTAAATGTTACATGGGTCTGTGTATGCATATAGATGTACATACATGGATAGGTACAACATGGGTCTGTGTATGCATATAGATGTACATATGATGGATAGGTACAACATTGGATTGTAGGGGGTTTGGGGGGGAGGGGAACAGGACATAGGGTCTCTGTTACCCTAGCTGGAGTGCAGTGGTGTCATATCATCATAGCTCACTGCAGCCTCAATCTCTAGGAGGGGGTCAGGTAATCCTCCTTCCTCAGCCTTGTGAGTAGCATATGCCACCATGTCTGGCTAATTTTTTTATTTTTGGTGAGAACAGGATCTCGCTTTTGCTCAGGCTAGTTTCAAACTCCTAAACACAAACAGTTCTACCTGAGCCTCCCAGAGTGCTAGGAATGTAGGTATGAGCCACTGCATCCAGCCAAGATTCTAGTTTTAGAAGATGTTACAAGGTTATCTTGGTGCTTTAAAAAATAAGACTGTAGACAGCAATAATTTATTTTATTAGAGCTTCATTAAAACATATTATGTAGTATTTATATGCAGTCTACATGTGAGGATTCCCAAAGTATTTGGAGCTAGACCTTTATAGACCCCGTCAGTCCAGTTTTTCCTTTATGCAACAGGAAAACATGCTTTCCTCTAAGGTAGCAGACCTCTAAGGTAGCAGACCCACGGAATTTAACAACATCAAAAAACACAGTTGGGCCGGGCACAGTGCCTCATGCCTGTAATCCTAGCACTCTAGGAGGCCAAGGCAGGTGGATAGCTCCAGCTCATGAGTTCAAGACCAGCCTGAGAAAAAGCGAGACCCCATCTCTACTAAAAATAGAAAAAAAAAAAAAAACCCCACAAACTGAGGCAAGAGGATCACTTGAACCCAAGAGTTGGATCTATGATGATGCCATGACACTCTACCGAGGGCAACAGCTTGAGACTGTCTCAAAAGAAAAAGGAAACATAGTGGGTTAGCTTTAGAAAGAAGGATAGAATTAATGTTGTACATGTAAAATGTGTTACACGTAATACTATCCAAAAGTGTAGTCGTATTTTCATTTTCCTGTCCTTTTTACTTGGCTCTGCTCTTCCCAATTATGCCCTACCCCAATTTTGTGTACTAATTAGATGTCTCTACCTCCTGAATTCTCTTTCTTTTATTCATCTGCCTGGCTGGTTGTTATAAGATAGGCAGTGGGAGAAACACACATTACAATTTGGTTACCAGCTAAAGAGGTTCTTGAATTAGTAGATCAAGATAAGACAAATTAATTAGGAGATTCAGAACTAGTATGCTGGATAAATAGTGTTCATCAAGACGGAATTACAACTACTGTTTTACGACTCCCCTTGAGAAGATACTGTCTTAATTGCTCGTTACTTAGTGCCCCATCATGAGTGTCTCTGCAGCAACTTAATTTCAGGTCTTCCAGTGAATATAATATTAATGTTTGTAGTAACATTAATTTAAGAAGAGAGAGCATTCTCTTTCTTCTCACTTACGCTATGCATATCATATGTGGTATTATTAATTGTCATTATTGTTTAGATCTCTAAATGTTGGCTTTCTCTTTGCTCTGAAATTCTTTGTTGATCTACTAACCTGACCCAATGTGTTTTTTCCTCTCCTCCTTCCTCCCTTCCTTCCCTCTGCCAGTGGCCACTGGCTTTCCAGCTGGACAGACTCATTTAAAAACACGATTAGAAGAAATCAGACTGGCTGTGGAAGATGGAGCCACAGAAATCGACGTAGTAATTAACAGGACCTTGGTGCTGACAGGCCAGTGGGAAGGTAGGTCTGTGCCCTAAGAGGGGGTTGCCGTTCTTCCTTGAATCCCGTGATGGGGACCTGAGAACAGGCACTGTGAGTGTAGGTCACCGTTCCAGGTTACAAGTCACTAGATCAGAGGGTAGCTGGGGTTGTGAATCCTTCTGCCTCTCCTAAGTCTGGCAGTTGTCTTCCTGAATGAACTTTTTAGAACACTTTGGGTGCTTAGGTGAATAGTTATTTCCATTTAATAAATTCGTAGACTTTTAAAAAAAATAGCTTTTACTGATATGGTTTTCCTTTACAAGGGATAAGTTGCTAGTATTCTATACTGGTCTGTTAATTCAGTGGTTCTCAACCTGTGGGTCGTGACTCCTTTGGAATAGTATTAAAGGGTTGCGGCATTAGGAAGGTTGAGAACCACTGTGTTTATCTAGGCAAGTCTCTTAAGCAAAGTTTAATATGTTGGAGTAAACATCTTTTTTATGTTATTTTTTGTGGACTTTGAGGATGTGGCATTATTAATAATTCTGCTAAGTGTAATTTTACTCCTTGTATCTTCATAGCCATCAATATAAGTTCATATTCACCATTTAGATTAATGATTTGCTATCATACCAGATTACAAGACACAGCCTATTCCAGTAACAATCTATTGTTTTGATAAGTAAATGTTAAAAAATCAAATAGAGTTGACCTAAATCATAAATATATTTTGTTTACTAAAGATGAAATCATTGATAGCTAAAATAATTGCTATTTTGTTTTTCAAAAAAGTCATCATAACAAGTCGTTCAGCTAAAAATTTTTAATGAAATCACAAGTTAAAGTCAAGATAAAATATAGGCTCTTTCTATGTGTGTATGACAAATAAAAGGCATATTGTATTCTAATTGTGGAGGCTATCTTTGCTCACCCTTAAAAATTCCCACTAGTCATAACGGAGGCAGATATAATGATCTCACCCCTCAGAAATAATCCCTGGCAACACCGAGTGCTTCTCTTCCCAGGCTTCATATTTACGCACATGCTGTCTTCACCCTGTTTTAAAGTTTTAATAAGAAACTGGATTATATTTAATATATCTTTCCTTCACCTGCTTATTGGACGTGGCTAGTATCTCATGGATATCTTTCTGTGTTCCTTTCTGTCCATCTGTATTTAAGACTTTATCTATTTGTAAAGCTTATTTCTATTGTTTATCAATTATGAATTGCTTTGGTTATGAAGTAGCAAATATTCATCCAATAGTTTAAATAATCAAGGATTTATTCTCTTATATGAAGTCCAGATACAGGTATGTCAGGGGCGTGTGATGGCCCTGCAGAGTTCTTGGAGACCTGGGCTACTTTTCTCTTTCACTTCCAAAGCCTGTGGCCCTACTGTCGTGCACAAGGGCACCTCACTATCTGAGATGACTTCTGAAACTGCAGCCTTTAGGAATTTTCCAGATGACGGGAAGGAAGGGCTTGTCCTATGTGAAAGTCTCACAGCACCTTTGCTTATTGCCCTGAGCTGAGTTACATGGCAGACTGGGCTGCAAGTGAAGCTGGAAAAGGTAGGTTTTAGCTTAGAAGATTACCTATATATTCCCATTGTTTCCCCCTCCAGCCTCCGAGTACTCATCAGCATTTATAATTATTGCCAAATTTAAAATTTCTGATAGTTCACAAATATCCTTTTGTACTTGTAATTTGTATTCCTTTTCTTGTTATTGTTCATTTGAGTTTTGGCCATTTGCAGTCTTTCTTAAAAGGCTTATTTTAAATAGATATCCCTGTTCCTCTGTATTAATTTTGCTTATCTGCTTTTACCCACAGATTTCAGTTAAGATTTAAACCTAGAATAAGAAGAAAAAGGGAGCATAATATTTAAAGTAAATCTAGAAGTAAGCTTTATGTGATTTAGTTGGATAAAAACCTGTATGTCCTTTTGTCTTTTATTAAGCAATTATAGATAGAGCAATATAGTTTGTATTATAACTTGTATCTTTTATTAAGCAGTTGTAGATATAGAAATATAGTTTATATTTTACTGCTAATTGGAAAATAAAATACAATAGAAGGTAGGTTTTTATGTAATTGACTGTCCCTTAATGAAGTAGGAATGGTTGTTTTTAAGAACTGATAATTTCCTAATAATAGGCATTTATGCAAAATATAATAACACATCTTTTTCTATTAACTCTTTTTTATAGTGTTAATAACCTTTTCACCAAAAACAAATTGAAAAGGAACAATTTGATACTAGAAATTTAATTCCAAATATAATAGAAACCTGCAGTGAACATAGGACCTTTTTCACTGCAGTATTTTATCTTAATTTTGATTCTCAATTTGATTACATACTGTATTTTTCAATGTTATGTTTACTAAAATAATGGGCCTAAAATTAATTTCTTAGGTTTGCTGATGGCAATGTTTATCAGGTTATTACATTTTCAAATCCTGGGCTCTTTGTCCTGTGTCCTGAGATTTGCAGGGTAGATGGTAGGAAGGAATCCCATTTTTTAAACCTGGCCTACCCATTTGTCACAAGTGCCAGTTCAGGATATGAACTCAAAGGGGAGATGGGAAGAATCTCATATTCTTATTCTTTGATTCTTCTTGTTAACCACGTGAAATCTCTATTTGCCTCACACTTCTGACTCTTCCATCCTTGACCATTACCAAGTGACTTACCTGTTACTTCTCAGAGAAAATAAAAACCATCAGACAGGAATTCCGCCAAGGTCTCTGTATCAGGTCTGCTTTGCTTTGTTTCCCTCTTTTTTCTTCCTCTTCAGTCTTTCTACGTCATGGCTCTCAGCACCTGCATTTTCAGAAACCGGACTCCATTTATTGGCCATTTTTTCTCCCATATCTGCAGCCTCTCTCTATGAGCTCAGTGCCATTAGGCATTTAAACTACTTAGCTTTTCTTAGCCATTTAAAGCAAAAGGCAAACATTCCCTTCCATCCCCAGCCAAGTCTTACCTTCATATCTTTTTGATTAAAATTCTTGAAAGAGTCATACTGTTTGTCTCAGCAACACATTTGAGCCAAGATACTGATGACCTTCCGTTTCACTCTGCCCAGGGGATATTCCTCAGTTAATTATTTTGCTTTACCAGTCAGCAACATTTGACACAGTGGACTATTCCTTCCTTTTGTCATCACTTTGGTGACCACATGAGGTTTTCCTTTGTTCCCCTTAACTTCTGTGTCTTCTTTGTAAACTCCTCCGCCTCCTCTGTCACCTCTGAAGCATCCATGGTCCTGAGTTCTGTCCCAGTGTGACTTCTCCTTAACCTCTGCAGACTTTCCCTTGGAAGCTTCACCTCCTGGCTGGTTTCAGTTACATCACTTAGGCTGAAGATCATCAAACCTCCTGAGTACCAGAACCTGGGTCTGCCTGACTCCAGAACTCATATTCATTTTCCCACTAAAACCATGTTGCTTTTCATCCATTATTTTCATGTAAGTAAACATTCCCAGTCAATGAATCTTGACAAAACTTGGAGAAATCTAACTAGCCTTTCTAGAAACACATGCGTTAAAAGGATTTAATTCCCATGAATTTGGGTGGGCCAACCATTGCTGGAGTCACAGTGAGACCATCACGCATAGGCTGTGGAGTTGGCGGGGAGGGTAGCACCAGGGAAGCGGGAATGGTCAGAGCAGAGTTCTGCGTTACACACAGGGTGGTTGGAGTCCTGGCTATACCATTAGTAACTCTTTGCTCTTGGACAGGTGGGTGCTGTCTATTCTTTCTATGTAAAATGGGGATAAAGACACCCACCTCGCAGGATTATAATAGGGATGAATTTAGATAATGCATAGGAAGTGAGCATCCTTACACCTGACCCAGATGAAGTCCTCCATGCCAGCTGCAATTTTGCCTCTCCTGTCACCTCATCTTCCTCTTCCTTCTGATGATGTTTATGGTCTGTTTTCAAGGACAGGAACCACATAGTACAGGCATTAAGTGAGTTAAGTGGAACTTTAAAGATTCCAGGTTGTGATTTTGATAATTTACTCCTAGTCCTTGGGCAAATACTTCACTTCTCTCTGCCTCCATTTAGATAAGGTACAAATGAGGGGATAGGACTTAATGAGTCTTGTAATTCTTTAGCACTGCCTTGACCCATGATTTTAGGCTCAGTGGCTTTCATTCTCAGTGGATATTATTCCCATGATCAGTACAAGTAATACAATATTTCTTTATGGTGATACTGAAGTTGTAATCCAAGTTGCTTTCCTTAAATGGTTCTTTCTTTATTTATGTTTTAGACAGTCTCACTTTGTCACCCATGGTAGAGTGCCGTGGCCTCATAGATCATAGCAACTCAAAGTCTTGGGCTCAAGTGATCCTCTTGCTTCAGTTTTCTGAGTATCTGGGACTACAGGCACCTACGACAATGCCTGGCTAGTTTTAGAGGCAGGGTCTCTTTCTTGCTTAGGGTGGTCTCCAACCCTTGAGCTAAGGCAATCCACCCACCTCAGCCTACCAGAGTGCTAGGATTGCAGGCGTGAGCCACTATACCAGTCTTTAAGGTGCTTTTTTTTTTTTTTTTTTAGATAGGAGAGTCTTACTTTGTCACCCTTGGTAGAGTGCTGTGGTATCATAGCTCACAGCAACCTCAAACCCCTGAGTTTAAGCGATTCTCTTGTCTCAGCCTCCCAAGTAGCTGGGACTACAGGTGCCCACCATAATGCCAGGCTATTTTTAGAGACAGGGTCTCTCTCTTGTGCAGGTTGGTCTCTAACTTGTGAGCTCAGGCAATCCAGCCACCTCAACCTCCCAAGTACTGGGATTATAGGCATGAGCCACCACACCCGGCCTTTTTAAGGCATGTTTTAAAAATTACATGCATTCTGCGCTCTGTGAATAAATTTTAACTTTTTAAATGAACTCTGTTTCTTTCATGTGTTTATCTAATATATTTTCCAATGGCAAGGATACGCTATCAGCTTCTGCCTTGTTTAGAAACCTGGTTTCTTGAGTTTAGGACCTAACATTGGCTCTGCCAGGAGACTCATTCCGTACTTACTGTGGTACACCAGCCGCATGGCTCCAGAGGAGGGCTGGTATTATGTCCAACGTTCTCTATATGTGTTCAGTGTACAACTAGAAGTGTGGTTCGCCTGCTGCATCCAGAGCCTCACAGACCTTTTACTTCCTTTGCTTGTTCCCTTGGTTTATGGAGTACATACCTCCTAAAACTATCAAGAGTTTTAGGGTCAGAGAATTAAATATTAGAGCCCAAACCACAATATTTTCATTCTTTTAGTATTATGTGGATCCTAAAAATCTTGAATCTAGGCATTAACCTGGTTTTGTTTTAATTGTTTATTTTTTACACAGTAAAGTTGGTATTAAGAACATCTCTGAAAAGAAATTGGCATTTTTCTTCCTTTTGTAGAGCTTGTTAATCATATTACCTTATTAGAAAAGTAATCTCTTACTCTATGGTCACATTGGGGGGAGGAATCACATAATCTATAATCTGTCATTTCTCTGTTTTGGGGATTGTTTGTAACAGAGAAATTCTGGAGATACTTATGACAGCTGTATGCTTTTATTTTTGTTTTTATGCTATGATTCTTCAAACCATCAAATACTATTGACAAAAATGTGTATGTTTTATCTCTCGTAGGTTATTTTACTACCTGGTGGTATAGCTCATTTCTGTTGTAATCTTGCAAGATTAATTAGTTGCTTTGGTAGATGAAACTGTGTTCTTGAACATTTTGTGACTTTTTTAGTTTAAAAGGTTGCCGTACAATTTTATATTAAGTGTTTTGCTATACATATAATTATCTGAAGAGTTATTTTCAGGCCATTCTTGTGTAGTGTTGAACATCTTTTTGATACTCCAAAAATAATTGCTTAGATATGTTCGTTAACAATTATCTTTTAAGTGCCTTTGAACAGCATAAAATATAAAAAGAAATCTACTTCATGACTTTTAGATAGGAAATATAGTCTTTAAATCATAATTCTATATGTGAAAGCTTTACTAACACAGTTGTTTTAATGACTAGAGCAGTGTTTTTCAGAAAACCTAACAGATTGCCAGCTGCTGAAAGATTAAGAATATACTTTCCTTTTAGGTAGAACCTAGAGAAAAACAAGAAACAATTTTATGTATTAAATAGAGAGAAGTAGAAAGCTATAGACACAAGCTATAGATAGAGATGCTGGTGTACAGGGCAGTGTTATAGAAGGTGGAGACAGGGGCCAACTTGTTTTGGATCTTGTTGCAAACAGGTGCAGTGTGACCCCTTCACTTCTTCTCTGCCCGTTGGATCTACATTCTGGTGCCCACAGCCCTTTCCTAGTGTGGCCACGTCTGCGTTCCAGCCAGTGAACACTCTACTGTTACAAACTCACTCGTTTTTCAGGTGGAGGTCAGGTTATGCATGTGGCAATAGGAAAAATGGGGAGATAGACGGAAGACAAGTCCTTTACAGGTTGTGCCACTATATTGATTAAATATCCCCAGTGAAATGTATGCAGGGTTTCTAGTACACCCACTTTCATACTCCTGAAAAACTCATTATAAGTCAAAACATTTATTAATAGGCTTTTAATGTGATACCACTATGTCAGCCACTTCTCTGGTGTATGTTTTGTTAAATTTTGCATTATTCTGACTAATTTGCAGTCGTGGTGATGGAATTCCATTTTCATTTGTCAGGCATCTTTTATAATTGTCTTCCAAATTATTTCTCTGGTACATGGCAGGAATTGTTGTTTCTTTTTTTAACTAAGTAGGAAATTTCCAGTTTTTGAATTTTTAACAACGAACATGTATTACAAATGAGTGAGTGCATAAACAGAAAAATTAATAAAGGCTTTAGGAATAAGATCATGTTGTTTGTAAAGATTTAACTATAAGGACATTAACTGAAGTATTGTTCATGATAGCAGAAAATCTGAATCCTTGAATATGTGATAATAAAATGATTAAATACATCTTTTATGTCCATGTTATAGGAGGTTGCACAGCCATTAAAAATTGTGGTATAGGCCTATATTGAATATGGAAGGATGTCAGTGATATATTGTGGGGGGAATAAGTTACAAAATAATATGTACTGTACATATTACATTTTTTTAAGATTTAAAAACCACAAAGTGATTGATAGTCTCAAAATCCTTCCCATAAGAAAAATACCTGGATGCCAATCACATTACAATAACATATCAAACATATCTTTTTAACTTTTACTTTTAAATAGTTTTAAACTTACATAGAAGTTGTAAAGTTAAAACATAAAATTGCAGTTTACTCATCACTCAAATTCTCGAATTATAAAATTCTATCCAATTTCTTTTTTTGGCTTATTCTGTGTGAGTACATAGATATGTGATATATGTAAATACATATACACACATACAAGTACATATATATATCACGTATATGCAGACCTTTTGGCCCATTAATTCTTAAATGCTTCACTGTGTTTCCTAAGAAAACAAACAAAATAAGAGAAAAAACAAACAAACAAAAAGGATACTTTGTACCAAGCCACAGTATACCATCAAAATCTGGAAATCAACACTGATGCTGTACTACCATTAAATCTACACATTGTTCATATTTTTTAGATTGTTCCAATGGTGCTTTTCATTAAGTCTAGGATCATTTGTTACATTGTCTCTAGTATTTTTCAATCTGGAACATTCCTTAGCCTTCCTTGTCTTCAAGATTATAGGCCTGTTATTTATTTATTTATTTATTTATTTTTAGAGATAGACTCTCACTTTGTCACCCTTGGTAGAGTGCAGTGGCATCACAGCTCACAGCAACCTCCAGCTCTTGGGCTTAGGCGATTCTCTTGCCCCAGCCTCCCGAGTAGCTGGGACCACAGGCGCCCGCCACAACTGGTTTGAACACACCACCCTTGGTATATGGGGCCCGTGCCCCACTCACTGAGCCACAGGCGCCGCCCCAGGCCTGTTATTTTGTAAGATAGTTTAATTTGGGATTGTTTGATATTTCTCCATGATTAGATTCGGGCTATACATTTTTGGCAAGCATGCCACAGAAGGTTTGCTCTGCTCTTCTCAGTGCACTGTTTAATACACTGTAAGTTTGTCCCGCTATTGATGATGTCACTCTTTTACTTGGTTAAGGCGTTTTCTGCCAAGTTTCTCCATTGTAAATTTAACAAGCATTTTGCATTTTAATAAGTAATTAATACAGATTATGAATGGAGATATTTTGAAACTACGTTAATATTCTGTGCTTCATCTGACTTGTATCCACTGTTTTAGCATCCACTGATAATTCTTTGGTTATTACTTTGATAGTTGCCAGGTGGCAATTTACTGATTCCATCATTTCTTCTTCTTCTTTTTTTTTTTTTTTTTTTTGATACAGTATCAATGTTTCCACCTTGGTAAAGTGCCATGGCATCACAGCTCACAGCAACCTCAAACTCGTAGGCTTAAGTGAATCTCTTGCTTCAGCCTCCTGAGTAGCTGTTACTATAGATGCTTGCCACAATGCCCAGCTGTATTGGTGTTGTTGTTATTGTAGTTGGCATTGTTGTTTTAGTAGGCCTGGGTGGGGTTTGAACCCAGCAGCCTTGGTGCATGTGGCTGGCACCCTAACCACTGTGCTACAGGAGCCAAGCCTTCATCATTTCTTCTATATTTATTAGTGGGCCTTACCTTCTCTTCTCTTCCTCCCTGCCTCTCTCCCTTCCTTCCTTCCTATTCATCAGGACTTCTGTTTTACTCATCAATTTGAATATTTTGATAATCAAATTATCTCCAATTTGGTTAGTGGGTGCTGCTTCAAATTGGCTCCTGTGACCTTGGAGTGTACCTGTCATGCTTTGAGCACATCTTTGTTCTTATATTTCAAGTTTATCTGTGAGTTCTCTACTTTAGCACTGGAAGCAGTCATCTTTCCAAGGAGTTCTGGTTCCCTTTATTGATGAATTGTATTTAGAAACCAAGATCCGGTTACTGGGTACACTCATTTCTATTGGGAGATTATTATTTCTAGGCTCTCTCAGCAAGCAGATCTAGGAAACCCATGAATGCAGACAGAGACACAGCACACGCATACACATACAAACACACTCGCCTACGTTTGTTTCTTCATTAATCCATCCACCCATCTCTCTTGGAACCCAAGAGTTCACACCGACAGCCTCTATTACGGTCCCACATGGTGTGGATCTAATCTCAACTCCCTCCTTCCCATATTTAGACCCCTCTTTCTTGTCAATGAGAAATCTTATTCCTATTGTCCCTTTATCTTATGTGTATGCATCTTTATGATTAATATATGCCTATTTGATCAATTGCCTTTTATGTGACAGTCTCTAGATGCTGTGGCCTGTCTCCCTGGCCCGTACTACTGCTGTGCCCACTAAGTACTCACAGGCAAGTGGGTGCCTCACTTTCCCTGGCAGGTCCTACTGCGAGCCCCGCCTCACCTCGCCTGCGCCCCTGATTGGGCAGCACACATGCCAAGAGTTTGTCCAGGCCCCGGGGACATGCCGGTCCCACGTGTCCTTCCCCTTCGTGGCAGAGTGTGGCTGAGGGTACCCCTGCTGCCCCCCCCCCGCCCTGACTGAGGGTACCCCTGCTGCCCCCCCGCTCTGGCTGAGGGTACCCCTGCTGCCCCTCCGCCCTGGCTGAGAGCTCCCCCAAACAGAATTCAGATCGTCCTTCTAGAGCAAGAACAAGAGGCTATTTGGTCTTGTTATGACAACTTAAGCCTTTAGAGTAAATAAAAATGTATCTTCATTTTATATGTGCTTATTATTAAAGGCGGATCTGAGGAGAACGTAATAGATTACCTTCATGGTCATTTGAATCATTACTTTTGTATTGATTTCCAGAAGTAAAAGTAAAAGGGCTGTAAAAGTAAAGGTCTCCTACCTAATCTTGAGGAGAAAAATGAGGCTTGGGAGGTACAGTAACTTTCCCAAGTAACATAGCTAATTAGTGGCCAGGCAAGAGCTAAAAAGTCCCGATTTAAACTGTACACACTTTACCACAACGTGATGACTTTGTTCTGTTCCCATCTAGAATGCTAATGAAGCAATTTGTAGATAATTTTTAGCATATTAAATTATGTAGAAGTAAGTATCTTATGTTTTTGAATTACCTTGAGACTTTTCATTTTACACAATTTTTTTCCCTAGAAGAATGGAAACCAGATCCTAGAATGATAATGCCCAGCTGCCAAGTGAGTAGCTTCAATTAGATGGGAGGGGACATGTTTTAAGTTCCAGGTTTTGATAACTCCACTACAAATACTTCAGTCTATTTTCTTAAGAATACATTATAACTACAGCATGTGTGAGTGTTTCATGCTTGTGTATCTGTGTGTGCTGGGACAGAGCAGAAAAGTTTGGGGAAACAAATTTTATTCCACAGCCAAAGACACGAATTCTCCTTTCTAGTCTACCACTGACTGATTCACGATAAGATTTTGAGCAAGTCATTCATCCTTCCGCATTTCACTTTTTACTGTAATGTGGAAGGAACTGCCAAATAAATACTTCACAAGGGGTAAATAGTATGCAAAAACATGTTGAGCCTTTTTAAAGGAAGAAACTTTGAAAACTTAAGGGATTTCTCATTCTTTTGAGTTCCTCATGAAGAATTTTTTGAAAAGATCTTTAACTTATTAGTTCACTTGTAATTTCCTTCACATGTTTAGGCCTACTATCATAATAAATCCATACACTACTGCTATCCTTCCCTGCTAACATAGGGGAAAATCTACCCATTCGTTTTTCCCTTGACTTGCTCATTTATATTGAAAAGAAAGTGTAGGTTGTTAAAGGACATAATTTAATGTTAACTGGGTTACATTTCAGGAATCGTGTTACTTTGATTTGTATACATCATCTATCTAGTTTTCAAGGTATCTCACTTTGTATTGTTAAGGTCAATCTCAAAACTACCTAAACACTGATAGTGCTTCTTTGTGATTTCCATGGCTTATGTTGGAGTAAAGTGGTCTGTTTTTTCTTGTATGTAAGATCTACAAATTCTAATTGTGCTTTCATAAGTATGAGAACAGTACTTGCTTTGTCTTGTTCTTAAAAGTTGTTTTTACATTTCTGGAAGTATAATAAGCAGAAATACAGAAAATTAGTATTGAATCATTAAATGCCTACTCTAGGCCTGGTTCTTTTCTAACCAATGTATTACTTAATCTTCACAAAAATTTGTGAGCAAATGGAGCCTCCCTAAGTAATTAGGCTTGGGGAAATTGAATAATTCCTAAATGTTTACATAATTAGTAAGTAGCAAAAACTGTCTTATCTCAAGAGTCCCTGCAATTCAAAGGAGCATGGGTTCTGAGTTTAAAAACAACATTGTTTGTAATACATAGTAAACTTTTCCCCTAGACTGCTCTTCTAGTGTACCAAAGAGGTTTGGTTTTATGTTTTTTAAGAAAGGGATCATACAGTGTCCTCTGCTTTGTTAAGCCCCTCTGCACACCGAGTCTTGCTCTGGGGAATAGCAGTGACAAATACCACCACCACCCCTCTACCAACTGGGGAGACAAGTTGCCAACGTTCCTGGAGCATCAACTATGCGCTCGATACCATTATTACCTCTTTGTATGTATTAACCTCTTCAGTGCTCAGAATAACTGACTCCGTGAGGCATATGTACTTCTGTTAATTCCCATTTTATAAATGAGGAACATAAGACAAAGGTTAAGAGTTAGGTAACTTGCCCAAATCAAACAACAAATTAATTTACCATTAATTTGGTAAAGCTTAGGTATGAACCCAGGTGGTCAAGGCAATCCACCCTGTTGTTCCACTATACCAGACTTCCTCAGTAAATATTGATGAGTTGCAAACTAGAGAAAGAAATTCTGACTAAGTTAAGCTGAAAGGAGATTTATTAGGGGAACATGATGTTGCTCACTGACTAAGTAGGAAGCCCAGAGGACCAGGCTTGTAAGACAAGCAGGAGGACTAAGAGAGATGGAGGCACAGAGGATATAGCCAGATTGTGCCAGAGGAAGTTTGGTTGCGAGGCTGACACCGGAATTTCAGGTTCTTGGTCTCAGTGATTTGAAGAATAAATCTGCGGACCACAGATCAGTGGTAAGACAGAATTTGTTTACAGAAAAGAATACAAAAACACTAACCCTCCCAGTAGAGGGAGAGAACTCAAGTTGGGAGAGAAAAGCTCTCTCCGTTTCTCTCCTGGTCTCTCCCTGTCTCAGGGTATATATAGGTGTATGGGTTCCTTGGCCAGGAAATGAATGGACACAATCTCTTCTGAGTCAAGGTGAATGAATGTATTAATGAATGGACACAGCCCCTTCCACTGGGGCAAGGTGAATGAAAGTATTAATGAATGGATACAGTCCCTTCCGCTGGGGCAAGGTGAATGAATGTATTAATGAATGGACACAGTCGCTTCTGCCGGGGCCAGGTGAATGAAAGTATTAATGAATGGACACAGTCCTTTCCTCCAGGGCAAGGTGAATGAATGTATTAATGAATGGACACAGTCTCTTCTGCCGGGGCCAGGTGAATGAATGTATTAATGAATGGACACAGTCCTTTCCTCCAGGGCAAAGAATGAATGTATTAATGAATGGACACAGTCCTTTCCTCCAGGGCAAGGTGAATGAATGTATTGATGAATGGACACAGTCCTTTCCTCCAGGGCAAGGTGAATGAATGTATTAATGAATGGACACAGTCTCTTCTGTTGGAGCAAGGTGAATGAATGTATTAATGAATGGACACAGTCTCTTCTGTTGGGGCAAGGTGAATGAATGTATTAATGAATGGACACAGTCCATTCCTGGATTACATGAAATTGACCTAGGCATAGGAAATGGGGGTTCCCTTATTCAGTCATAAGTGCAAAGGGAAGGAGACACCAAGGCACCGGTGTTCCCCAGCAGTTGTCCGGCCCATTTGGCCACTGGAGCCTCCAATAGGGGTCGGAGGCTCCCGCCTTTGCCTATCGTCCAGACTGCTGGTTCCTCACCTGGCTGCTGCCGCACCGACACTGCCAAGGTGGAGGTGGCAGGTTTTCCAGCTCAGCTGGGCTGAGCTGGCCGGGGCATCATCTTTCCTGTATCAAGGCCACTGTGGGTGCAGCTGCCAGTGGCCAGCCCAGGTGCTGTGCTGTTGGTTGGTGTCTGGCTGCTGGGCTTTTAGAACTACTGCCATTGTTACAATAACAGAGAAAATTTCTAAGTGTTTCTTCATCTCTGCATCACTCTGTAAGATTTAAAGGCCTGGGTAGAAGCAATCCCCTGATGGAACCCAGGTCACATGTATGACAAGGCTGGATTTGGTAAGCTTTTTGATTTAATTGTTCTAGTATATTCTAAGTAGGATGAAATCAGTACTTTTCAAATGTTGGACATTAAAGATTTAAGATTTTTCTCAGAAAAACTTGATCCTGTTATGTGGTGAAATAGGTCAGGGAAATGGTTTTAGAAACTGGCAGTTAAAGAATCGGAAGGCACTGGTTGCCTATATGTTAAATCCAGTTAAGCTCTAAGTAGCCAGTTTTGGTTCATTCTGTTTGGGTCATGGATAAAGAGCATAACTTCCACATGGCTGGGAAGTGGCTGAATCATAGATTTGGTTTTTTCCCTTGTTAATTTTGACTGTACTTAAAGAAATTCACTGGCTATCAAAAGGTAGTACTTTTTAGAAAAAGGGTGGTGGTTTTTTTCATAAATATGGTTGTAATCAGGGTTCAGGAATTTTTTTACAGATCAAAATTCACTTAGCAAGTGCTGTAATAAAATATTTTCAGATCTTACCTGATGGTTCACTGATTATAAGCACTAATCCATACAACAAAGTTTTGATTTGGTACAATGAGTTGGTTCAGGCCATGAAATAAGGCCGGCACGATGGCTCATACCTGTAATTCTAGCACTCTGGGAGACCAAGGTTGGTGGCTTGCCTGAGCTCACAGGTTCGAGACTAGTCTGAGTCAGAGCAAGACCTTGTCTCTAAAAATAGCTGAGTGTTGTGGCAGGTTCCTGTTGTCTCAGCTACTTTGGAGTCTGGGAAAAGAGAATCGCTTGAACCCAAGAGTTTGAGGTGATTGTGAGCTGTGACGCCATGGCACGCTACTGAGGGCAACAAAATAAGACTCTGTCTCAAAAAAAAAAAAATAAATAAAGAACAAAAAATTGACTTTTATCACACAATACCTATGGAACCTCATTGTACTAGAATTCTGAACTTAATAATGATTAAATTTTTTGAGTGCATATATCAGGCAGTATGCAAAGTGCTTTATGTATATACGTCTTCTCTTCTAATTCTCTTAATAACTGTGTAAAGTGAATGTTATTATTGACAGTTTAGGATCAGAAATGAGGCTAAGAGAAATAACTTGCGTCAGGTCCCATAGGAAGTGATAGAGTTGGGTTTTTAAATCTACATTTGCCTGTGTTTATTATGGAAGTAAATCATTAATTAAATCTCAGGTTAATGCTAGATTAGCATTCTAGAATTTTTAGACCAGGAGTTTTCTTCGTCATTTTTTCTTAGAGAACAATTTTCTCTTTTCAGATTTCAGTAACTCAGGGATTGTCCAAGATTTATATTCTGAGTTAGGGGAGTATAAATTGTTATTGCTACATAGTCTGTTGATGTTTCTAACATTCTTACACAGGTTGTCATATTTGAAGTATAGATAATGATTTTCTCCCAGGTTAGGTAGTTTCTCCCAGGGTATTTTAGGCAGTGTGGCATCTCAGCTCATCTCTAATACTCAAAACTGCCTATTTTTAAGGATTTGTGAATATAGACAATCAGTTCTTGAAGAACCTTCTGTGGGTACCATCTCTCAGAGGCAGCAAACTCTTAACTTGCCAAGCATCTTGGAATAGAATATTTGCTTCTATTTGTATTTAATTTTCACTTTTAGCTTAACGTTAAATTTGGTTTTCTAGGATTCCAGAAGCAAATTTTGCTTTGTTTGTTATAATTTTTATGATTTTGACTGAGTTTGCTTGCTTAAGACTAATATTTAGTCTTTTATGTATACTTTAGTAAATGTATGAATTATAGAACTCTCATCTTAGCATTAAAAAATGTTTAGCCTAATCCTTATTATAAATGTTTCTCTGATTTGAATTTAGTTCACATACTCATAAAACTACTTTCTATGAAAGACACAGACGTACAAAGAATAGAAAAAGCCTTGGTCCCCACAGTGTGACCATAGCCTCAGTTCAATAAGTGGGGTGGCCAGCCTGATATGGGGTAAAGGCCAAATTCACTGAAATCACTGACAAAGGACTGTTTAGCTCTAGTTTTCAAAAATGTAATGCTCATTATATTGATTTTACTAGTTTACTAAGATCCTATTATCATGGATTGAATATGAAATGTTTCTCTCCTCAATTTTATGTAGTGTGTACTTTGTGTGTGTATTTTTTAATCAGGCTGCTCTGGATACTACATGGAGCCCTAGAAAGCCAGGGTGGTACCTGGGTCTGGGGTCAAAGATTCGGAGCTTAATAGACTCAAGGCTGCATTTTGGAACTGCTCTATAGATGGCTTTGTGCACACATCTCTAATACTACCTGGCCAGCCTCAATGTTTTTTCATCAGATATGTAGACGCATAGTCTAGTAGGTAGTAGGGCAAGCTGTTGATGTCTTTATTATCATTAGCAAAACTCTCAAGAAAAGTCTGCTTTATATTCCAACAAAATAACTTATTACATATTGAATGGGAGAATAAGGACTTTCCATTACTTTGCAAAGTAGCATACCACTATACATATGGTGGCTAAGTTTGGTTTTTCCTTTTCTTTTTTTTTTTTTTTTCAGTTTTTGGCCGGGGCCAGGTTTGAACCTGCCACCTCCAGTATATGGGGTCGGCTCCCTACTCCTTTGAGCTATAGGAGCCGCTTTAAGTTTGGTTTTTCTTATACTTAACTATCATTTGGAAAAGGTAGAAATTATTTATAATTCGCATGTCATTATAATGATATTTAAAAAGCTCCTTGACTCTGGACCTCAGGCCAGGGCTTAGAAACAGTTTAATGGTAGCGAACTAAGTATTCCTTACAACAGGATATGAACTGCGACAGAATGCTCTAGGCAATATTAAATTGGGATGATTTTTAGAAAGTGACAAATGTTTTATGTTTCCTAAATCTGAAGTGGGTTCCACTAGCTCTAAATGGCTGCCAACTTATGTTATCACTCGCTTGCTTTGTAACCTCCTCAATCATTTTCTTCCCAGCCCTGTATGATGAGATTCGTCAGTTTCGCAAGGCCTGTGGGGAGGCTCATCTGAAAACCATATTAGCAACAGGAGAACTTGGATCTCTTACTAATATCTACAAAGCCAGTATGATAGCAATGATGGCAGGTAAGCATTTTATATTCAAATGATGTTTTATATTGATGTTTTTAGGAAAAATGAGTAAGCGAAAGCATTTAGCTGTTATTAAAAGTAGTAACCACTTGGCATCTTTTTGTATGAGGTGACACATATTTTGTGAATACATGTATAATGTGTACTGGTCAACAAGTCATCTTCTACATTTTTTGTGACATTTCATTGCTGCACTATTCTTACAAGGCAGTAGATGGCTCTCTTGTTAGTGAATTGCCTTCTATTTTAGTCTTTGATTATTCATTCATCAACATATGTTAGAAAGGATTTTCTTTAACTCTGACTTATTCCTTTCTGTGAATTTAAGCTTTTGATTTTTTTTTCTCAGAGATATGTATCCCTACTATCTGAGGCAGCCTCTTCTTTTGTTTGTATTAATTTTTAAAAATTTAGTGCAGTATCAACTTCCAAATGTGAGTTGAATTATTCTTTATCTCTATGAACAGCAGGTCCATCCTTTTAGACACTGAAGCTTGAAACCCAGGAGTCATGTTTGATTCCTTCTTTTTCTCACTCTTACAAAAATCAGTGAACAAGTCTGGAGAGTTCTTGCAAGACCTCTCTCCTGTGTCTGATACATCCTCCCGCCATCCCTAGTGCTCCTTGTAGGACCATTGTCCTCCACGTGATTTCTGTCAGCAGGAGTCCCTGTCTCTACTTTTGTCTCTCTGCAAGCCATTGGCCACTCTATGGCCAAAATGATCTTGTAAAGGTTCTAATTTGGTTGTGGTCCTGCTTAGTTAAAATCCTTCAGTGGCTTCCTCTCATCTTTGAGATGAAGTGTAAATCCCTTAATCCTTATTTTTTGAAAGGTCCTGCCTGTGCCTCTGCTGTCTCATTTTCCCTTACAATGCATTCTCCAGCCGTGTAGCATTGCTTGAAGTTCCCTGCAGATGGTGCTGGGGAAGCTTTTGAATCTGTGCCCTGTGCCTGGAATGCCCTTTGCCCAAGTAACTCCTTTACATCTTTGGCGTCAGCGCAGATGTCATCTTTTTATTTATTGCTTTTTAAGTTGTTAAAGCTGTTAAACAGCTGTTTACTGCCAGGGCACTGCGCTAGATTTTATCATGAATGAAAAGACACAGTCTTGGCCAGGTGTGGTGGCTCTCGCCTGTAATCCTAGCACTCTGAGAGGCTGAGGCAGGTAGATTGCTTGAGCTCAAGAGTTTGAAACTAGCCTGAGCGAAAGCAAGATGCCATCTCTACTAATAGTAGAAAAACTGAGGCAGGAGGATCACTTGAGCCGAAGAGTTGGAGGTTGCTGTGAGCTATAATGCCACAGCACTCTACCCGTGGCAACAGCTTGAGACTCTGTCTCAAAAAACAAAAAAAAAACAAAAAAAAGCACAGTCTTTAGGAAGTATAATATATGAAAGCATCTTGCATACTTCTTTACTCACAGTTTATCCTTTTTTTTTTTTTTTTCAATTTAACATAAGGGTACAATTTTTAGGTTATATTGTTGTGACTTCCAAAGGAAAGTTCCATTTGTAGATAAACCCCTCATCCAGGTGGCGTGTTATACACCCTCACATTAGGTTAAGATTCCCACCTTTCCCCTCCCTCCTTCTACCAATCATCCTCCCCTCTCCCCCCTCTTGCTTCCCTCTACCCCTGAACTAGACTATATTAGTGTTTCATTGTTCTTATGAGCACATAATTATTTATATATTGATTTCATATTAGTATGGAGTACACTGGATATTTATTTTTCCATTCTTGTGATACTTTAAGAAAAATGTATTTCAACTTCATCCAGGTAAATATAAAAGATGTAAAGTCTCCATCTTTTTAATGGCTGAATAGTATTCCATGGTATACATATACCACTGTTTATTGATCCATTCTTGGGTTGATGGGCACTTAAGTTGCTTCCATGACTTGCCAATTATGATTTGAGCCACGATAAACATTCTAGTGCAGATGTCTTTGTGGTAAAATGATTTTAGTTCTTTTGGGTAGATACCTACTGATAGAATTGCCAGATCAAATGGAAGGTCTGCTTATAGATCTTTGAGGATTCTCCATACTCTTTTCCAAAAGGGCTGTATTAGCTTGCAGTTCCACCAGCAGTGTAAAGGTGTTCCCTTTTCTCCACATCCATGCCAGCATCTGGTGTTTGGGGACTTTGTGATGTGGGCTAATCTTGCTGGGGTTAGGTGATATCTTAGAGTGGTATTGATTTGCATTTCTCTAATGATTAAAGGTTATGAGCATTTTTCATGTGTTTGTTGGCCATTCATCTGTTATCCTTAGAGAAGTTTCTGTTCAAATCTCTTGCCCACTTATAGAGGGAGTTGTTTGAACTTTTCTTCTTATTTAATTTGAGTTCTCTGTAGATTCTAGTTATCAGGCCTTTGTCAGATTCATAACATGCAAAAATCTTTTCCCATTCCAAAGGCTGTCTGTTTGCTTTGTTTGTGGTACCCTTAGCTGCACAAAAGCTTTGTAGCTTGATCAAATCCCAGTTATTTAGTTTTGGTGTTGCTGCAATTGCTGGGGGGGTGGGGGATGGGGTCTTCCTCAGAAAGTTTTTTCCCAGGTCAGTATCTTGAAGTGTTTCCCCACACTTGCCTCTATAATTTTTTTTGTTTCATGTCTTAAATTTAAATATTTTATTCAATATGAATCATTTTTTGTCAATGGTGAGAGGTGCGAGTCCAGTTTCAGGCTTCTATGTGTGGATAACCAGTTTTCTCAGCACCATTTGTTAAATAAGGATTGTTTTCCCTAGTGCATGTTTTTGTTAGGCTTATTGAGGATTAAATGACAATATGTGACTGGGTTCATCTTTAGATTCTCTATCCTATTCCATAGATCTACATCTCTATTTTTGTGCCATTACTGTGAGGTTTGATCACTATAGCCTTGTAGTAGAACCTGAAATCTGTCAATATGATGCCTCCAGATTTGTTTTTATTTCTAAGAATTGTATTTTCTATTTGGGTTTCTTTCTGGTTCCAAATGAATCAAAGTACTATTTTTTCAAGTTTTTAAAGTATGACATTGGTTCTTTGATGGAGATTATTTTACATCTTATATTGCTTTGGGTAGTATGGACATTTTAACTATGTTGATTCTTCCTGGCCAGGTGCATGGTATGTTCTTCCATTTGTTGATATCTTACGCTATTTCCTTTCTCAAAGTTTCATAATTCTCTTCATAGAGATCTTTCATGTCTTTTGTTGGATATATTCCTAGGTATTTCATCTTCTTTGGTGCTATTGTAAAAGGAATAGTCTTTGATTTTATTTTCAGCTTTATGATTGTTGGCATATATTAAGGCTACTGATTTGTGGGTATTAATTTTGTATCCTGAAATGATGCTAAATTCCTTGATCACACAGTTTACACTTCTTATTCCAAGAAAGTATAAAATAAAATTCAAGTATTTTTTGAGTAACTTTTAAAATTATAAAATATTTTTTATATTCTTTTTCCTTTTTTTATTTTTCGGGATTCATTGAGGGTACAAGATAGCAGATTACACTGATTGCATTTGTTAGGTAAAGTCCCTCTTATAATTGTGTCTTGCCCCCAAATTCTTTTTCCATTTTGGATGTAACTCTCACAAAGTAATCATTATTTAAAAATAATTTTAAAATTCCTGATTATCATCACCTTGGTGCCAGGCACAGTGGCTCACGCCTGTAATCCCAGCACTTGAGAGCCTGAGGCGGGTGGATTGCTTTAGCTCACGAGTTTGAGACCAGCCTGAGCAAGAGTGAGAACCCATCTCTAAAAAATAGCTGGGTGTTGTTGCAGGTGTCTGTAGTCCCAGCTACTTGGGAGGCTGAGGTAAGAGAATTGCTTGAGCCCAAGGGTTTGAGTTTGCTGTGAGCTATAATGCCACAGTACTCTACTCTGACTCTGTCTCAAAAAAAAAAAAATTAAAAATTAAAAATAAGTAAATAAATAAAATCACATTGGTTCTCACTTCTGTCGTTTTTTTAAATTGACTTTTTAAAAGATAAACTTCATTGAAGTAAATGTTCATTCAGTAAAATTCAGATGTTGAGTGTACACTGTGATGAGTTTGACTGTTTGTATATACCTGTAACCACTCTTCTAATCAAGAAGTAAAACATTTCTTTCTTTTCCTTCCACCCCCCACTTTTACCCCAGTCCCTGCTTAAAGGCCTTGTTTTCTCTTCTAAAGCCGCCACCAGTTGTCTGAGTTGCCACCATCTATATACTTGTCTCATCACTCTGTTCTCAGCTTAGCAGGCGCAGTCCCCCCAGGGCCATGAGTCCAACAAGCTGCCAATCCTCTTTCCTGGTCATGGCTTCTTTGCCAAGAGGCAGACACCAGTAAAGTTGTTCCAAACGTGGCCAGGAGCGCACATGGCATGGGCCAGTCAGAGAGCAGCTTCGTCTCAATACCTGCTCGAGTGTGGCATGTCATGAATAAGCGACGACCGCTCTTGGGAAGCTTATTTCATACAAACTGTCTTGTGCGGGCAGAGAAGAGGCTTTGGGATGTCTCTGGCAGACAAGCTCTTAGCTGACCTAGAAGAGGAAGAAGAAAAGGAAGAAGGAGGAAGCTATGGGGAGGAAGAAGAGGAGCCAGCAACTGAGGATGTGCAGCAGACACAACTGGATCTTTCTGGGGATTCAGTCAAGAGCATCACCAAGCTATGGGACACCAAGATATTTGCTGAGATTATGATGACAATTGAGGAGTATATCAGCAAGCAAGCCAAAGCTTCAGAAGTGATGGGGCCACTGGCGGTAGCCCCAGAGTACTGGCTTAGTTGTCAACACCAGCGACCTGACTCTGGAGATGGAGAATGAGCTGAACATAATCTAACTTTATCTGGGATAAGTACTTGAAGAGTTTTATAAGCTGTAGTCCTTGGTCCCCAATGCGCTGGATTATATCCACATGGTCAAGGAGTAGGGCAATAGCCTGGACAAATGCAAGAACAATGAGAACCTGCAGCATATCCATCCATGGTTGTCATTGTCATTGCCTTAACCACTCAGAGGCAGCAGCTGTCAGAAGAGGAGCTGGAGCGTCTGGAGGAGGCCTGCAATGTGGCGCTGGAGCTGATTGCCTCAAAGCACCTCATCTGCTAGTACATGGAGTCCTGCATGTCCTTCATTGCACCCAACCTGTTCATCATCATCGGGGCATCCACGGCTGCCAAGATCATGGATGTAGCTGGCGGCCTGACCAACCTCTGCAAGATTACTGCTTGCAATATAATGCTTCTTGGCACCCAGCGCAAGACACTGTCAGGCTTCTCATCTACCTCCGTGCTGCCCCGCACTGGCTACGTCTACCACAGTGACATTGTGTGGTCGCTGCCCCTGGATGTCAGGCAGAAATTGGCAGCCTGCATGGACAATTTTCATGAAAGCACAGAGAGGAAGGTGGACTACGAACTGAAGGATGAGATAGAGTACAAATTTGACAAGCGGCAGGAACCGCCCCTGGTGAAGCAAGTGAAGCCATCTCCTGCGCCCCTGGATGGTCAGCCAAAGAAGCGAAGCAGCTGCAATTACCGCAAGATGAAGGAGCGACTGGGCTTGACAGAGATCTGGGGACAGGCCAACCACATGAGCTTCGCAGAGATTGAGGACGCCTACCAGGAGGACTTGGGCTTCAACCTGGACCACATGAGCAAGTCAGGGAGTGGGCACATGCAGGTGAGGCCACCAAGGCCAGGCTATCTAAGACACTGCAGCATACCCTGCAGAAGCACAGTGTTTGTATGACAAGAAGTCCACTATCCACAATTGCTCCTCGGGGACAGCCGGAGGTCATTTACCCAGCTGTAGGCCCTGGAGATTGTGAACCCACAAGCAGCAGAGAAGAAGGGTGCCCACTAAAGGGCAACAGAGAGCCTCAGCCTTTCTGAAGAGATTGGGATTGGGCCAGGGGGTTCTGAAGAGGACACCCTGCCTTGCCAAGCTGTGTGCCCCAGTGCTGGGACCATCCAAGCAGGCCTAGGAAGAAGCCTAGATGGCGTCCCCCAGCACCAAGGTCACTGTCCCATTCAAGGAGCAGAGGGGGTTTTCATCATGCCTTGTCTTTTTTATTTTAACTTGGAAAGGAGATGCTTTTGGGGGGAAAGAGTACAATTAAAACCACAACAGCAAGTAAAAAAAAAGAAGAAATAGAACATTTCCATCGTTCTAGAAATATCCTTTGTGTTCCTTTGTAGAAAACTCCACTCTTTTCACCTGCTGCCCCAAGTATGACTGTTGATTTGATTTTGTAACCATTCATTAGTTTTGCCAGTTTTAGAGCATCATCTAATCATATTATATGTACTGTTTTATGCCTTTTCTTTGCCCTCACTGAAGATTAAAGATTGCTGAAATTATTGGCATAACATTGTTTATGTTTCTCTTATTCTGATATCTGTAGGATCTGTAGTTGTATCTCATTCCTTATGTCTTACATTGGTCACTTTTGTTTTCTTTCCTATTGTTGTTCTCCTCCTTTCTTCCTTCTCTGCTTCTGCTTCAAGAAAAAGTCTTGCAAGGGGTTTGCTAATTTTATTAATTTTTTTAAAAGAGCCAACTTTTTAATTTTTTTTTTTTTTATTAAATCATAGCTGTGTACATTAATGCGATCATGGGGTACAATGTGCTGGTTACACATACAACCTGAAATATTTTCATCAAACTGTTTAACATAGCCTTCATGGCATTTTCTTAGTTATTGTGTAAAGACTTTTGTATTCTGCATTTAGTAAGTTTTACCTGTATCCTAAGATGCACAGTAGGTGTGACCCTACCAAATACCCTCCCTCCATATATCCTCCCACCTCCCTCCCCTTCCTTGCCCCTTTCCCCATATTCTTGTGCTATAATTTGGTTATAGCCTTCATATGAAAGCTATAAATTAGCTTCATAGTAGGGCTGAGTACATTGGATACTTTTACTTCCATTCTTGAGATATTTTGCTAAGAAGAATATGTTCCAGCTCCATCCATGTAAACACGAAACAGGTAAAGTCTCCATCTTTCTTTAAGGCTGCATAATATTCCATGGTTTACATGTACCACAATTTATTAATCCATTCGTGGTTTGGTGGGCACTTGGGCTTCTTCCATGACTTAGCAATTATGAATTGGGCTCCAATAAACATTCTGGTACAGATATCTTTGTTATAATGTGATTTTTGGTCTTCTGAGTATATACCTAGTAAAGGAATTATAAGATCGAATGGCAGGTCTGTTTAGATCTCTACGTATTCTCCAAACATCCTTCCAAAAGGAACGTATTAGTTTGCATTCCCAACAGCAGTGTAGAAGTGTTCCCTTTCTCCACATCCACACCAGCATCTCTGGTTTTGGGATTTTGTTATGTGGGCTAAACTTGTAGGAGTTAGGTGATATCTTAAAGTAGTTTTGATTCTCATTTCTCTGATGATTAAGGATGGTGAGCATTTTTTCATGTGTCTGTAGGCCATGTGCCTGTCTTCTTTAGAGAAGTTTCTCTTCAAGTCCTTTGCCCACCCTGAGATGGGATCACTTGTTCTTTTCTTGCTAATACGTTTGAGTTCTCTGTGGATTCTGGTTATTAAACCTTTGTCAGAGAAAAGAGCCAACGTTTGCTTTTTTTTTTTTTTCATTATTTT
>CAUYON010013519.1:0-13957 GCA_963573935.1 Arctocebus calabarensis
TGATATTTTCTCGTTTACTATATGAAAACATTTTTGATCCATATTTAGAAGTTTTCTCCTCACCCTTCAAATATGTACCACCCATGTGATCTCACCCTTTGTCCCAACTCCCCCCACCCTCTCCCTCCCCTTCCCTCCCTCACCCGGCTATTTTTAGAGACAGGGGTCTCACTCTTGCTCAGGCTGGTCTTGAACTTGTGAGCTCAAGCAATCCACCCCTTTGGCCTCCCAGACTACTAGGATTATAGGCGTGAGCCACCATGCCTGGGCCCTTCTGCTCATCTTTAAACGGAAGCAATAATAGTACCTACCTCACAGGATTTTTATGAGGAGTAAATAAAATAATTAAGCAATAAAGTGCTTAGCACAGTGCCTGGCATACAGCATACGGTAAGCAGTCAATAAATGTTAGCTATGTTTCATTATAGTTGTTATTAGTTTGTCAGGATCCACCTCCCAGGAAGGTAGCTGCCACTAGTTATCAGTGTCTGAGTTACCAGTTGCTGACTTAGCCAGAGCCACCGGGACACCAAGACTAAAAAGACAAAGACGAGTACCACTGCACCTTCCCAAGGCCTCGGGCCAGGCTGGGAAAGGAGGCTGTGGAGAAGAGGGGCTGGAGAAGCTGGCCAAGGAGCCAGGGCTGGGGCTGGACTGAGTGGTGAGGGAAGGAGCCCAGGGCTGGGAGTGACCTTTCCAAACACCCCCCTCCACCTCCTTCCCGGAGTTTTGTTTTTCTAGGCCTCTGTAGTCCAAATGAGGAGCAAATGGAGAGCTGCGAGAGGCTCTGCCAAGAGAGCCTGCACCACATGGGCCACAGCCCGGGCTCAAATGGCAGGCCACGCAGCAAAGGAACCCAAGGGGCTGCGCCCAAGACTTGGCACATTTGGGACAATTGGACTTGAGGACAGAGGCCCCAAGCACCATTTGCTATTTTTGCTGTGGGGGCAGGCTTGGGTCAGGGAGAGAAAACTCTCCTTCCTTCTTCTCTCAGAGCAGGCCCTGCCTTACTTCTGTCCCCTACATGGCACCCTGACTGGGCATTTAGGCTTTCTGTCCCCAGCCCTAGTGGCCCTAGCTCACAAGGCGCAGGCAGGAGGGGAAGAGTAAGCTCTCCTCCTGGGAGGTGCGAGCAGAACCTGTTGCTGGGGCTTTCAACCTGGCATTCAAGGTCCTCCTCCCTTAGCTGCCACTGGCTTAGGCTCTCACTGTCCCCTAGACAGCCCACTCTCCTCACTGGTCCCCAGTGGCAGGGTAGGGCGGGGCAGTGGTTAGGAGCACAGAGACCACCGAGTTCAAGTCCTAGCTTTGTCATCTTTAGCCTTGTGATCTTGGGCAAACTACTTAGTCTCTTCTATACAATTAAGCTTTTAATAGTATCTCCCTCCTAGGGTTGTTTGTGGCACTTAAATTAATCCATGCAAGGTGCTCAGAACAATGCCTTGCACATAATGTTTAACGAATGTTCTCTGCTCTTATTGTCTGCCTGTCTCCCTGACAGAATGACGTTTCCCCCTTCTCTGTATAAACCCAGCCCCCGCTCAGTCTCCCCCTACACCATGAAGTCTTTCTGGCATTACCCAATCTCCTGATCTTCGTCTCCCCAGTGAGACTAGAACCATTTTGAGAGTTAAGGACTGTGACCTGAACAGCACCAACTAAAAGAAGCATAGAATAACATCTGCACTAAGCCCCTTAGTGCTGTCAATTTTAATTTTTTTTTTTTTTTTGCAGTTTTTGGCTGGGGCCAGGTTTGAACCCGCCACCTCCGGTATATGGGGCCGGCTCCCTACTCCTTGAGCCACAGGTACCGCCCCTGTCAAATTTTTTGACGATGACCCACAGTAAGAGATATCTTTCACAGGATGGTGCCTGTGGCTCAGTGGGTGGGGCCCCGGCCCCATATACCAAGGGTGGCAGGTTCGGACCCAGCCCTGGCCAAACTGCAACACAAAATAGCTGGGCGTTGTGGTGGGCGCCTGTAGTCCCAGCTACTCGGGAAGCTAAGGCAAGAGAATCGCCTAAGCCCAGGAGTTGGAGGTTGCTGTGAGCTATGATGCCACGGCACTCTACCGAGGGCAATATAGTGAGACTCTGTCTCTACAAAAAAAGAACGAATTATCTTTTACAGCATGACCCAGTGCATGCATTCACACATCTTCATGTAGAAACACTACATAGATGTATTCATAGGACTAAAACAAAAGCTCCTCAGAACAATTCACATCCTTACCACATGGGACGCACTCTCATATTTGCTATTCATCTTCCTAAATGCTGGTTGCAACTTACAAAACTGATTTTAAGTCCTGTCGTTAGTTGTGTGTGAGACGGGGACTCGCTCTTTCTCAGGCTGGTCTTGAGCCTGAGTTTGACAAACACTGCCCCAAGTATGACTCTGAATAAACCCAGTGCAGAGTGGGATCAGACCTTTGGAGATGCTAAACCCTGGAAAGATTGCAGGGGAATGGCCTGTTTTCAGACAGGAGATAGAGGCATGGGGGCTGTAGTGGACGGTGTGTGGAGGGCCTTTGCAGGCAGGTCGGGCTCAGATGGCAAAGGTCTTCAAATGCCACACAAAAGATTGTGGGTATTTCCTGTAGGCACTGGAAATTCTTTTTTTTTTTTTTCATTGAGACAGCGTTTCACTTTGTTACCCTAAATAGAGAGCCGTGGCATCACAGGTCACAGCAACCTCAAACTCTTGGGCTCAAGCGATTCTCTTGCCTCAGCCTCCCAAGTAGCTGGGACTACAGGTGCCCGCCATAATGGCCAACTACTTTTTGTTGTTGTTGTTGTTGTTGTCATTGTTGTTTGGCAGGCCTATGTGGCCGGTGCCCTAGCTGCTGAGCTACAGGCCCTGAGCCCCACAGTGGAAATTCTTCAACAGAATACTGCACTCAGCTACCTGTCTTGGGAGGCTCACTGGGGCAGCTGTGAGGAAAATGGATTGGAAAGGCTGTCACGGACAGCGGGACCGATCCAGAAGCTGTTTGGGGCACAAAGGTGAGAGAGGATAGATGAAGTCATAATCACAGAAACAACAGGGAGAGTGGGGAGCATGGGGCAGACAAAAGTGAGAAACGGCGGTAGTTAAAATGACAAGACTCAGCAGCTGATGTTTTTAGCTTAAGTACCTGGGTCGATATGATGCTGATTATGGTGAGAGAGACAGAGGAGGATTGTAGGGGAGAAAAAACAGGTTTTGGAATGAGTTTGAGATATCCATCAGGATAATTTGATCAAGAAACGTAATTCTCTTGGGCAGCGCCTATGGCTCATCAAGGAGGGCGCTGGCCCCATATACCAAAGGTGGCAGGTTCAAACCCAGCCTCAGCCAAACTGCAAAACAGAAAAATAGCCGGGCATTGTGGTGGGCACCTGTAGTCCCAGCTACTCGGGCGGCTGAGGCAAGAGAATGGCCTAAGCCCAGGAGTTGGAGGTTGCTGTGAGCTGTGTGACGCCACAGCACTCTACAGAGAGCGATAAAGTGAGACTCTGTCTCTACAAAAAAAAAAAAAGAAGAAGAAGAAAGAAACATAACTCTCTTTCATTCATTCAAGAAACATTGATGAGACTGACATAGAGAAACCAACATTTTAGTTTGCCAAGCAGGAACGTTAAAGGAAGAAACTAACATCCATCATCACCATCATTTGGAAACAGAGAGAGTATTTTACCAGCAAAAGCAGGAAGGGCATAATCTCAGAATGACGGACAGCCCTTTATAAGTGATTAAATTTAGATTATGAAAAAACTCTCAAAGCAATGTTTTTCTCAGTTTGCTGCGACCCATTGGAAACATCACTGTATGTCAGCCTGATCTGTGGACTGTGATTTGAGAAGCACTGACCTGAGGAACAGGCAGAGGGAGAGAGGCCAGCAAAGCAGACAGAGAGGAACAGTTCTGGGGGCAGGAGGAAAACCAGGAAAGAGCGCTGATGGAGGCTGAAACAGAAAGGAGAGCTTCAGAAATGAGGACTGGGCCAATAGTGTCTTTCGCCACCCAGAGTTCAAAGAGGTCATCGAATTTGGCAATTGGGAGTTCATTGGTGACCTTTGGCAGTGCCCTTTTACTGAAAAAATGGGACAGGGGCCAAATTGCAGTTGGTTGAGGTATGAATGGGAAGCTGAGAAAAGTGCAAGTCTAGCATATAGATTGACTCTTTTCAACAAAATTGAGGGAAAGAGAAAGAAAAGAGAGAAAGGAGGAGGGAGGGGGAAAAATAAAGAGTTCAAGGGAAAGAGCAAGTTTAAGGGAGCAAGAGAACACATCTGGGAAGGGAGAGTGCTTGTTTTTTGGGATAACAGAGAGCAGTATTTCATAATCAGAAGAGAAAGAGTGGGTATCGAGAAGTGGAACTTTCCTGAAGAGGAGTGTAACGAACATCTGGAGGAAAGGCCCAGAAAGGGAGGGTGGATGAGGCCAAGGCCCAGGCAAAGGATTAGCCTTTAACTAAAGGGGCACCTTGTCCCCTGAGAAGGGAGGGCTGGAGGGGAAGGAAGTTGCAGAGGCCAATTTGGGGGGGCTGGGGCAGGGCACTGAGGTAATTCGCGCTTGAAGGCCTCTGTTTTCTCAGGGAAGTGGGAGGAGAGGTTGTTCCGTTAAGGGAGAGGGGTGGGGCAGGAACATGGTAGGGAGCTGAAGGAAATTTGGAATGTGGCCCAGAAAAATATGGAGGCTGGAACCGGAGCCTTGACAAGGGGTGCTGAAGGAGGGCTGAGGGGTACCAGCTGCAGTTGAGGTTGACTGAGCCTACCTTCCACCTGCAGGTCTTGTCTCCCTCCCTGCGCTGTGAGTGCCTCGAGGCGGAGGCCAACAGCACTTTCTTTGGTCATCCCAGCAGTAGGCAATGCCCCGCAGAGTCTAGCCTAGGGGAGGCACCCAGGAAAGGCCTGGCAAAGCAACCACCATGAAACCCAGAAGCACTCTAGGGCTGTCAGGGGAAACAAAGGTGAGATCTGAGTTGCCCTGACAGGGAGCTCTCCTCACCTTTTCTGCTCTCTGCTGACTAGCTTACTCCTGCTCTGTGCTAAGTGTAAAGGAGGACAGCCAGCCCTTACCCAGCGTCACCTGCAGGCCTGCAACCCTGCCAGGGAGGACCAACAGGAGGAGCCAGTGGCTTCGTCTCCCACAGCTGAAGGAGGCTTGAGGCAATTCTTAGGAGGTAGCAAGACAGAGCAGCCGGACAAGAACCATGGAGACAGGATGGAGGAAGGCGGCTCCCTGGGCTCTAGAAGATCATGTGTGGGAGCTGGGTACAAGGGGGACCCTGCGGCCTGCCGCTCAGGGGCGTAAAGGGATGGAACAGCTACCAACGTGAAGGGAGTGATTGAAGGAACGCAAGTTCAGGCTGGGAGGTGGCATGAATAGGATGGCAGGGTTGAGTCTGGTTGGGCGTGAGCCCGGGGCTCTTCTCCCCTTCCCTCCTCCCTGCTGACTATTCTCAGAGGCCACCTAGAGGTCAAAAAGATCCTGGCATGTGACAACAGGCCTTATGTTTCTTTATCCTTCCCCTGCCATCTCCTTTCAGCCCAGCCTCTTCAGCCTTAGCTACTTCTCTCAGCCCCACTCCTCACTTTAGCCATCAAGGCAGTACAAGCAAATTCTCACTTCCTCATGGTACATTTAGCAAGAACTCTCAGAGGCCGGTAGAGGCCCAGGCTCTCCAGCAACTCTCCCTTTACCCCCAAGATTTCCCTCTTCAGCCTGTTCTTACAAAATTGTGGGCCAGAGAGCTCGCCCCAGTCCAAGGCGGCACATTCCAGTGGATTCATTTCGCCTCATATAATAAAGCTCTGTTTATTGAAGGCCAGGGAGGTGCCAGGCCCTCGGGTTAGGTGGTGGCTGAGCTGTTAGAAAGTTTTCCTTTGATTGAGCCAAAATGTGTCTCCTTCTAGCTTCCAGGCACGGGCTCAGCCTTACCCTTTGAAGTCACCCAGAACAAGTGTAATCTCATTGCAGTCTAATCTTCAGATATTTGAAAATGGCTGTATTCTCCCCAAGAGTTTTCTCTCCTCCACAAAGAAGCACTTCTGTTTCTTTTTCCTTTTATGCGTCTTTACTTTTTATTACTCACGTACATAGTATTAGTTCCTTATGGAACTTTTTAGCAAATTCAGAAAAGCATAGAGAAGTAAAAATTCACCCTACTCTTACTCCCAGAAATGGCAACAGTAACATTCTTTCTTCTCACCAGTCTTTTCTTCTTGGCATACCACACATTCTATACTTTTTTTCTTACTAAAATGACATCATGGGTGGCGCCTGTGGCTCAGTGAGTAGGGTGCCAGTCCCGTATACCAAGGGTGGCAGGTTCGAACTTGGCCCTGGCCAAACTGCAACAAAAAAAAAAAAAAAGAAAAAACTAGCCGGGCATTGTGGTGGGCGCCTGTAGTCCCAGCTACTTGGGAAGCTGAGGCAAGAGAATCACCTAAGCCCAGAAGCTGGAGGTTGCTATGAGCTGTGATGCCACAGCACTCTACCAAGGGTGACAAAGTGAGACTCTGTCTCAAAAAAATAAAATAAAATAAGATAAAATAAAATAAAATAAAATGAGGTCATCCTCTAAGCAATATTTTAGAGTCTTATGTTTTTCACTCTTCAATATATTAACTTTTTTTTTTTTTTTGAGACAGAGCCTCAATCTGTCACCCCAGGTAGAGTGCCGTGGCATCACAGCTCATAGCAACCTCCAATTCCTGGGCTCAAGCGAGTCTCCTGCCCCTGCCTCCCAAGTAGCTGGGACTACAGGTATCCACCACAATGCCCGGCCATTTTTTGGTTGCAGCCACCATTGTTGTTTGGCGGGTCCGGGCTGGATTCGAACCCGCAAGCTCAGTTGTACGTGAGTGGTGCCTTAGCCCGCTGAGCCACAGGCGCCAAGCCAATATATTAACTTTTTGATCATTCCCCTACCGGGCCAATTTAATATGAAATTGTATCGCGGACCAATGATTTATCTAATCAGCTTTTCAAAGCGCAACATTTAGGGCAGTGCCTGTGGCTCCAAGGAGTAGGGTGCTGGCCTCATATACCGGAGGTGGTGGGTTCAAACCCAGCCCCAGCCAAAAACTGCAAAAAAAAAAAAAAAAAAGAAAGTGAAACATTTAGGCTGTTTTCAATGTTTCTCTGCTGCAAAAAACACAGTGGGGCTGGAATTTAAAGAGGGGTGGAGTTGGGGGATAGGTAAAAGAGAAAAGAAGAGCCTTTAAGTGAATACTACTACTATGTTAACATGTGATTGGTTTTTTACTTTCAGAGTTAAAAATTACACTTCCTAGAGCATGATTGTGAGCACCTGCTTAGTATTCAGTTGCACAGATATACAATTATGTAAATCTAATTAATGTTCCTAATTTCCTATTATTGGACATTGAGGTTGTTTCTAATGTTTGAGGATTACCAACCAGGCTGTGATGAATAGCCAAGAAGCTAAATTTGTGCAGGTGCTGGACACTGAGATCGGGAGGAATATTTCCAAGACCTCTAAAGCCTGCCAGTAGTTGTGCGTGGAAGCTTTTTGGCAAAGGCCCAGAAGGCTGCAAAGACCGAGGACTGTGTTCAAGCCTCTAGGCTTGCCCGAGGTCAGTACCCATTTTCCCTGTCCCCATCAGAGAGCGTTCAGTCTGGCAAGGCCCTTCAGGACCACTGGGCCAGCACTCTCATCTGTCATGTGAGAAAATTGTGGCCTGGGGCTGAGGAAGGTCCTTCAGCAGCTTAGTGGTCAGACAGAACTCTGTGTCTCCCCAGCACTCTGGCTCCTGAGCTGGCAGCTGAACTCTGAGATGTGGAATCTGAGCCAGCAACCCTACAAAATCCTGCCTGCTCTCCTTCACTGGACCACTTACTACTGAGACTGGAGCGGGCACTTTGGCAAAGGGGGTGGGGGAGCATTGAAAGAAGACTTGAGGTTTACCCCACAGTCACCTGGGTCTACTCTACCCAGGACCTCTTTTTTTCCTAACCCAGATGATGTGCTTATTGGCAGTCACCCTATATCAGGTCCACCTGGCAAATCTATGTAGGGTTTGAACTGAAATAACGTGATCCCTTACTCTCCTTAGAGGGGTCAGCTGTCTCTTCTTGCTGGGAACTGGCTTTGCCAAAGACCTGTCTGTCCGGGCGTCTGTCCGTGATGATTCTATAGTTTTGGGTGCTAATGAGCTCCCCTCCTTCCCCCCCTCAGGCCTTGCTACTGCCTGGAGAAGTCACACAAATGGTGTGCAATTTGTCCCTTCTGTGTTTTTCTTTCTGACTTGGAGGTAAAGCAAACCCCTTACCTCCCACTGACACCCTGTTGATTCAACTGGGAGAGATTTCACACCCAGGAACCCAGCTCCCCCTCTTTGAGCCCCTTCCCTGAATTTTCATCCCCCTCCCAAGTCCCCCGACCTCTGCACTCCCTGAATAATTTATGAGTCTAGGCAGGGTTTATAAAAGGGTCTCCCAGGAAGGGCCAAAAGAGTGAAGACGGTTCTGGGAAATAGGAGACCCCACTGCCTGCCCGGCCTTGGCACCCTAACGATGGATGCTGCTGCTCCCGCTGCTGCTGCCCCTGGCCCAGCCCTGGCCCTCGCACAAGCCCCCCTGGCACTCCCTGGCCCGTGTAGCCCAATGCCCCTCCTCTCCTCTGGACAAGAAGTGAATGGGGGTGAAAGGTAAGTGGAACTCGGCCTTTGGCAACTGAACTGAGGCATGAGGGGTTCCTGAGACAGGAAGGAAAATGAGGTGTTCAGGATACCCCTGTTCCCTGTGAAAGGGAAAAGCAATGGTCCCATAGCCTGCCCTTCACATCTCAGATGGAATAGCTCATCTGCTCTTCGTGTCAGTCATCTCTCTGGGTGGCAGGAGGGGACTTGGGGATATTGGGCATTGCCAAACCTGTAGGCCAAGCAAGCCAGACCCTCATGGGCCGGGCCACTGAGTCCACCAACAGACACGGGGGACGGCCATGGAACCTGGGTGTAACATGACCTAGAGTGCAGGGGTGGGGATGTGAAGAAAGAGGGCCAAAGTCTAAAGAGGCCCTTGACTGGGGCACTACCTTTTTCCTGACCACACCAAAAGGTTCCCATTTGCTTTTTGCCTACTTCTGCAAGTCCAAGAAGTGGGCCCAGGAATATTTCTGACCCTTTTCCCCAGCCCAAGAAGACGGCAGGGATCTGAGCTCTACTACTTAGAGCAGCAGATAGGAAGCAAGCTATTTTCTACTCAATCCCCATCCGTTCCTCTAAACATTTAACCTTCAACGAACATTTACTGAACAGCTACTGTGTGAGGGCATTGTGCAAGGTGTTGCGGCTTCAGATACAATCAACCATATCTTTGAGCTTAAGGAGCCTCAAGAGAAGCAAATGGACAATTACAAAACAGGGTGATAAGTGCAATGATAACATTGCGGAAGTAGGGGGCACATCTGGCCTGGCCTGGGCTCAGGGGCCTTAGGAAAGGCTTCCTGAAACAGATGGCACCTGACCGAAGCTTTTGGGAGCCCTCTTTTATTATCTCAGGGAGCCCACATTTCAGTCTCTCCCTCCACTGATTAATCTCCTCTTTGTCCTAGAAGAGTTTGTCATTGGAGGCCTTGGCTGTCCTCCACAAATGACCCTCCAAGGCAGGTGAGGAAGCTGGTGGATTTGGTGAGTTCGAACCCATGTGACACATAATTCACATGCACATGCAGTCACGCGCATTCACACTGTCTTGGTCCCTTCCCAGAGGGGCCCTGGCCTCAGTCCAGGGCTTCAGAGCTGGGGAAGCATCGTCACAGCACTGCTAACGTGAGATCCCCACAACACCTCTGCCAGGAGGGGACATCTGAGGTTTCTGTGGCAAGTGGAAAGATGACAAGATTGAAGCTGGGAGTGGGGAAGGTATCTGGGCCCCACCGCCAGCGTGTGGCAGCACTGGCGCTTGAGTCTCAGTCTCTTGGCACCTTGCCCCAAGGCTCTCCCACCTCCCTCCCTGAATCTTTGCTGTTCCAGTAGAACTCTGTCCCCTGGACAGCCTCCAAACAGGTGTTGGAACAGGGGCAGGAAACAAACAACCCCCAGGACTCTGTCCACTTGGTTTTTAACCAGGACCAAAATAGATGCCCCTGTTGAGTGGGTGTTGGGGGTCAGCTGGACCCCAGAGATCTCTCAAGTATCTTTTATGTTGTCTCGCCTGTGGATTTCTGGCCTCTGATATGGGGGAGGCAGTTATCTGGCCATGTACTTTGAGCCACATACTAGCTTTTGCTTTGGACAGGCCACTGGTGGAGCAACAGCTGCTGAGGTCACCAAAGCTAACTCTGAGTTCCATCACCCTGTCAGGTAAGTTTCTGGCACCAAGCTCCAAACTTGACATAAACCCATTAGGTCTTTGGATCCTGATCAGTCTCGTGGAGCAGGAAAAGGGAAGCAGTTCTGTGATTACTGTTTTATAGAGGAGAAAATTGAAGCCCAGAGAGGTTGAGGGACTCGGCCAAGGTTGCTTTCCTTGGAACGACCCGCAAGGAGACCCTGTGGATGGGACAGTGAAGGATCCTTGGGAGAAAGCAATGGGGACCACAGGGCTAAAGAATGCAAGGCTAGTTGGCCAGGCACAGCAGCTCACACTTAAAATCCTAGCACTCGGGCAGGTTGAGGCAGGAGGATGGCTTGAGTTAACGAGTTCAAGACCAGCCTGAGCAAGAGAGTGACCGTATCTCTGTTAAAAATAGAAAAAAGTATCCAGGCACTATAGTGGGAACCTGTAGTCCCAGCTACTTGGTAGGCTTAGGCAGGAGATTAGCTTGAACCCAGGAGTCTGAAGTTGCTGTTAGCTAGGCTGAGGCCACAGCAGGCACTTTAGTTCTCAAAAAAAAGTAGATGGGCGGCGCCTGTGGCTCAAAGGAGTTGGGCGCCAGGATCCGGCCAAAAACAAAAAGAGGGAGCAAAAAAAAAAAAAAAAAAGAAAGAAACCTCCTGGGGGTGGGCAGAGAGATGGGCCTGGGTGGGTGTGTCAGGCCCAGAATTGGTGCCCCCCAAAGCTGTAGGTTCTCCAGTGGTTGCCTACCTGCCTGGGGCTGTTTTGTAACAATTCAGAAGGTTGGGCGGCGCCTGGGGCTCATCAAGTAGGGCGCTGGCCCCATATACTGAAGATGGCGGGTTCAAACCTGGCCTCGGCTGAACTGCAAATCAGAAAAATAGCCGGGCGTTGTGGTGGGCGCCTGTAGTCCCAGCTACTCGGGAGGCTGAGACAAGAGAACTGCCTAAGCCCAGGAGTTGGAGGTTGCTGTGAGCTGTGTGATGCCACGGCACTCTACTGAGGGTGATAAAGTGAGACTCTGTCTCTACACACACAAAAAAAACAATTCAGAAGGTTCAGTTACAAAACTCTCTTTCTTCTTTTTCTCTCTGACCTCATTACTACAGCTAAGAAAAGGGTTTTGCTTTCTGGCTTCCTTCTTGGCCCTACTGGCCCTTCTGCACCTATGAGACCTGTCTAAGTTAGGTGCTTTGTTTCTTCTCTGTCCACAGGCTCTTCTGGCCTAAATCCCGCTCCTTTGATTACCTGTACAGTGCTGGGGAGATTTTACTGCATAACTTCCCCGTCCAGGCAACCATCAACCTCTATGAGGACTCCGACAGTGAAGAGGAGGAAGAGGAGGAGGAAGAAGAAGAAGAGAAAGAAGAGGCAGATAACAAGGAGTCAGAAGGATGTGTGAGGGTACCAGGGTCCACCCCATACAGGGCCACAGCTCATGCCCCTTCCCTGCCCCTGACCTGTCCAAACTGAAACAACCAGAGTATGATCGAGGTTCAGCATGCCTGGCAAGTTTCCATGGGCATCAATCAGCCAGGAGTCTTCAGACACAGCTTTCTGGACTGAAATTGGATCCTCAAACCGCCCAGCTCACCCGGCTCCCCTGACTGGCCTGTGAGCCCAGGCCTCTGGCATCTCATTGTCTGGGCTGCTGTTGTGTTGACAGTGGGAGGGCCCCAGGAGCGGTTAGAGGAAGGAAGACCTGCTTTCTGATGCCCCCAGGAAGCAGAGCAGGACAGGGAATGCCTTTGCGGGAGGAAGCAGTCACTCTTCAGGGTCCTTTGACTCCACAGCCTTCCCAGGGGGCCATGTAGTCCCATCTTCACATGGAAACCCTACCTTCTGGCTTCACCTCTAGAAATACCAATACCAGATACAACAAAAGCTGGGATGCCCTTCTGATAGGTCTTGTAGGAAGGGAAGGGGGCATCTACAGAATCAGTCTGCTCTGGGGTCCCCCACCATTTTGCCTACCATCCATTGAAGTCGGTATGTTGGCATAAGATGAATCAGGGGGAAAATAAACTAGATGTTTGCCTTTTTCTTGGAACTGTGCTGATTTCCTAACTGAACTCTACCCATGTTGTGAAGCCATGGGCAGAGGGTCAGAGATCAGCTCAAGGCCAATTCATTGCTCTACCTGAGGTCAGTTGACCGATTTTTCTTCATGGGGTTATAGGGCTGGAGGCCCAGCGTAGGGCCAGGAACCCTTCATGAACTTGTGAAATCAGACTTGATTAAATTTCAAGGACAGCTTAGGAAGGGAACAAAAAGGTCCCCAAAGGGCAGCTTGAACGTTGGGAGTAGGGATGGGGGTTGGAGGGAAGGTGAGCGGTACAGCCACATCTGAGCCTCAGGGATGTCTGTATGCATTGAGGAGGGGGCTCCTAAGTCATACCAATTGTATCTCCTCAATCCCCTGCCCCAGTTACTCTTCAACTAATTTTCCTGTCCCCAGCACGTCCCTTGCATTTCATCCTCCACACTGATCACCCATCAAACCCTTGCCTCACCAGTAGTTGGATTTTATTTTTTGTCACTGATCCCTTTGAGAATCTATGCCATTGCTACCCAGAAAAATACATGTGCATACATACCCAGGGTTAGGTATTCACAAATCAAGACTTTGACTTCATATTCTAGACCTTCTAATCGTCTGGTTTTTGCCTGTCACCAGACTCCTCTCTCAACACCTGAAGCTTACACTGCCTAACCTTGAATGTGGCATGCCTCGGGACATCCTATGACTTTAAATCTCTGTCAGGAATGCCTTTTCACTTTTGCATGCCCGGTAAATGCCCCTGTACCCAAAAGAAGCATCTCAGACACCCTCCTGTGGGGAACCTCCTCAGACCCCCAACTCTTGGTTGGGTACCTCCATGCAGCCAGTGCCTCCTCTGCCAAGGCATGTTCCCCCTTCCTGTGCAGTAAGATAGGGCTGTGCTTGGTATTCCCGTATGACTTCATTGCAGAGAATACTGTGGGGCACAAAGGAAGTGCTCAGAAAATGTTGAAGGAGAAAACATTCACAGGTCTTCTTAAAGTAACTCTTGGTAGAACCACCACTATTTCCACACTTGTCAGCTTCCCAGCTTAGCTATGAAGCTGACAGGGGAACATCATCTTACTCAGAAGCAAAATGATGGCCAACTTTCTTTCCCTCCTCTCTGAACTTGACATAGGCTGCTACAGTTCTGAGCCCTTAGTTGGGACTTTCCTGAGTATGCTACCAAACCCACGCACTGGTGCCATCTATTGGTCAAAATTTAACCTTAATTAAGGCTGCAGGGCAGTTAACCTTTGACTATTTTACTTCTTTTAGTCCATTCTGTTTCTGCTTGGAAGTAATGTGGAATCTGCCAGGGGCTAGCTGTATTACTTTGGGCAGGTTACTCAGCCGCTGGGAGCCGTAGTCTCATCAGACTTGTTGAGAGGATTCAGTGAAATAATACATTAAAGGCCGGGTGCAGGCTCGGCGCCTGTGGCTCAACGAGCTAAGGCGCCAGCCACGTACACCTGAGCTGGCGGGTTCGAATCCAGCCCCTGGACCCGCCAAGCAACAATGACAGCTGCAACCAAAAAATGGCCGGGCGTTGTGGCGGGCGCCTGTAGTCCCAGCTACTTGGGAGGCAGAGGCAAGAGACTCGCTTGAGCCCAGGAATTGGA
>CAUYON010013522.1:0-16070 GCA_963573935.1 Arctocebus calabarensis
CCGGCCTCGGCCAAACTGCAAAAACAGAAAAATAGCTGGGCATTGTGGCAGGTGCCTGTAGTCCCAGCTTCTTGGGAGGCTGAGGCAAGAGAATCGCCTAAGCCCAGGAGTTGGAGGTTGCTGTGAGCAGTGTGATGCCACGGCACTCTACCAAGGGTGATAAAGTGAGACTCTGTCTCTACAAATAAATAAAAATAATAAAGTGGGTGCTCACTTCCTGTGGAGATCACCCTTCCACCAGGAATGCCTCGAGTCCCCTGTGAACTTCCCTTTGTGCTCTGCTCCATTGTCTGGGCTGAAGCCTGGAGGCCGACGTGGACGTGATTTGCCATGTACGTCCTCTGAACGCTCAGGTTACAGGAAGGCCTGAATTCTGGGCTTGCTTTTTATCCACCATGATCTGGCCATGCCTTAGACCACCCGAGAAAGAGAGGCAAGTAAACAAACTAACAAAGCAAATTTGTTGTAAATTGCATCAACGTGTCTGCCAGAGAGAACTGTCTGGCAGAGCGCTGTGAGATACTGAGGTCTGGCGAGTGGAGGAAATCTGCTCGTAAGGAAGCATGGAACAGGGATGATGAAAACTCCTGAGCGCCCTTTCATGAGCTGACACGTGATTAGGCAACACATTGGTGGCTACAGGATAAAACAGTTACCCAGTTTTGAGATAAACTTTATAAACATGCATTTATCTTTGGATTTTGCTAATAGCTATCCCATGAGGGAACTGATGTTGATAATTAATCGATAATGCAACACCCTTCAAGCATTTTCTTCATTAAGCTGCATGTAAATGTGTGTTCTTGTGGTTTGTTGCCACATATTAGTTCTTATTCTCTGTGTGTGTGTGTGTTACCCCCTCACTAAAGTGCTGAAAATTTGTCGCTGGCATTCACTCATTGGAATTTAAGGGAGTAACATGAGCATAGGTTAGAAAATGATTTTTGTCTGTCCATATGTAAACACAGCAGACATTAGCTATATTACTAAACAAGAAAGTAAATTGGCTCGGCGCCCGCAGCACTGTGGTTACAGTGCCAGCCACATACACCGATGCTGGTGGGTTTGGACCCAGCCCGGGCCAGCTAAAACAATGACAACTGCAACAAAAGATAGCCGGACATTTTGGTGGGTGCCTGTAGTCCCAGCTACTTGGGAGGCTGAGGCAACAGAATCGCTTAAGCCCAAGCGTTTGAGGTTGCTGTGAGCTGTGAAATAACAGATCTCTACTGAGGGAGACATAGTAAAATATTTAAATGAGTGTATCAAAGTACAGGTGGCTTAAAACAACTGGAATTAATTGTCTCAGAGTTTTGGAAATCTGATACCAAGTGGTCAGCAAAGCCATGCTTTCTGGGGAAGCCTGGGGAGGATCTTCCCTGCTTTCTCCTGACTTCTGGGGGTGGCTGGAAATCCAGAGCTTCCTTCTTTTGCAGGAGCAGCACAGGGGCCTCTGCCTTCTCCACCTTGCAGCCTGCTGCCTGAGCGTTCCTTGTCTTTCTCTGTCCTTACAGAGACATCAGTGACGTTGGTTAAGGCTCCCCTTGTCTTAACTTGATTACTTCTGCAAAGACCTTGCTTCCATATACGGCCACAGGCACAGGGGGGAGGGTCAGGGTGGGACTTCAACATACCATTTCTGGGAATACAATTCAACCCATACAACTAATATCTTAAGGACCCTGTTGCAGGTTTTTAAAGGGGGCAAATATTTTTAGACAGTCATTCAAAGATATTCATAAAGAGATGATTCTTTACTTTGAAATCTTTGGAATTTTAACAAAATTTATCTGTGCATCTTTGAACTCTAGAGATTACATTAATTTTCAGCCATAGCTTCAGGAGCTATAATACTTCAGGCTGGTCATACCCCTACACAAACTTTGGATAGGCTGGAACTCGGGTCACCAGCCTGTCCGGCTGGCTATGTAAATCCTGTCTCGGCTCTGTGATGGTAGCGCCAATGGTAGGTAGTTGGTGGTGGAAGCAGAAAGCCCCTTCTCTGATTCTGCCTCTGATCAGGATTATTTCCTAATGTTGTGTGGCCAGTCAGAACCTTGGCTTTCCCTACATCATCACAGCCCAAGATATCTGCCCATGAATTCGGTCTAGGTTTCTATGGAGAACAAAGTCATTTGCATTAGCTGTCAATTTGAACCTCAGGGCTATGCTCATGAGCACTTTTTATGTCACCAGCCTTCTTAAAAACCAGCAATAGGAGATGCTGATTTTTGTAGGACTGAGAAGAATTTCTGCAGAAGTCACCAGGGCTCAGGCCTCCCTTTCCTGCATGACCTCCCTCCCTCTTCCACACTATGACCCTCCTTACTAGGACCCACCCTGTAAGCGCCGGGGAAAATATGCCAAATAAAGCCCAGGAAGAAAAAATCTTTGAAGGATGTCCCTCGAATGAACTTGGGGCAGCTATGCCTCCCTGGCACTGTGACAGCAGCTGTTCCTCTGTGACACGGAACTGAGAGCAGCCCAGCTGAGCATAGCACCTCGCACATAAATAAACACATTTCCTTGCTTCCTGATGGAGATGACAGCTCAGAAAGAGGAGAGGAAGGTCCAGAGGTGGCCAGAAAGCGTCCTCAATGAGCATTCTCTGAGGGTGTCCTTTGCACTCCTGAGTTCTTAACCTTTCTTTTCATAAAAATTGTGCAGTAAATTCCATTGAAAGCTACCAGAGATGACTGACAAATCGGATAAGAGATAAGATTTGTTTGTTGTTTAGTATAGCTTTGTAAAATATAGGATGGCTATAAAGTTCATGTGCAATTCATTGCACATGAACTTTATGGCCACCCTGTGTATATGTGCATACATAGTTATTTTTCTGCTTGTCCAAATGCCCTGGAAATCAAGTGGGGGTAGTGTTGGATGCTTTTGTTACGCTTCTCCTTTGAAAATCTGTTTCAAATGCCTAGCAAATGTGTAAGAAACATAAACTTACCATGCTACCTCTCCGCTAGACTTCAATACTGCCTAGAAATCCTATTCTTTAACAACATCTAAGCTCTCTAGAATTTACCAGTTCCCTTGATAGAGGCTGGTTCTCTTTCTTATGTTTTCTTTCTTCAGGTTGCCAAGAATGTGTGCCTTCTACCAAGATGAAAGGACCTTTCAGGGGATAAGAAGCTCCACCCACCTTTTCTGTCCTGCAGAGTGGGTTCTGGAATTGTCCCGAAATTTTGCTTGCACCCTTGTGAGCTGGGATCATTTTTTAAAAGTTAGATTTGCGGGAAGAGTAATCGCTCCTTATTTAGAATTTATTTCCTGGTGTCAAATAGTATAATAAATTTACTCTAAAATAAGCGTAGCATTTTATGGCATCAAATAGAGCTCACATGTGAAAGTAAGTTAATATTAAACAGAATATTGTGGTGAGCAAAATTCACAACTCTCCTTTGTCGTCCCTTCTAGAAATAGCCGTCTTTTGAGATCTCAAATGAGCAACAGTCTGATTTTGTATTTTTACATGAAAGTGGTATGCTCTCTAGAAAGGAGCTCTTTTGTGATCAGTTTTGTTTGATTTTTAAGGAAAACGATCAATATAGAAATTGCCTATTGTACAGAATGTGTTTTGAGTATTAATTGTGGCTTCCAAGAATATTTCCAAAAGTCCAATAAATGAAGGCTTAGAGATCACAGCATGGGATGTGAGGTTCTGGCAGGTTCCAACATATTTTGAAGTGATTTCCTTTTACAAATTGATCTTGTTTACAAGGATTTGGAGGAAGAAATAATTCATGTAGTGGAATCGTCATAGGTAAAGTTCATAATTTAGAAGCAATATTTCTTGAAATACTGGGTAGTAAATTCATAGACTGACATTCCTCCATGTTCTGCTTATATCCTCTGAACTCATGTTGGGGCTTAAAGGCCTAAGTTTATGTGAACCCTCAGGAATATCTTTTCCAGTTAGTTCATGTTGGTAAAAAAGGTCTGGCAGGGGCCAGAACTCTCCCAAAAGAAAACCCCCTTCTGCTCTATCATAACTAGGCCTGGATTTATAAGACTGATAACTTTTCCCAACTATAACTCATAACAGAAGTGGCAAAACACCCAAATATCCATTTAAGGAGCACATTATGCTGCCGCAGGTTATGACGTGAAGCTAAAAAGTTTGTTACATACTCTAAAAAACACTCAAGCAAAACTAAAGTAGAAGGTTCTTTATCAGATAAGGTTGTAAAATAGAGGTAAGGATTAAGCAGGGAAACACCCCTACACTGCTTCCCCCTCTTTTTCTCTCTTTTATGACATTTGTACCCCAGATGGACCTTGCTAGGTTACGTATATGTCATCATTCCAAACAGGACCCAAGTGTAAACCTGTCACCATCGTGTCTCAGCTCCCACCCCCGCCACCCACCTGGTAGGTTTTGGTCACTGAAGCACAGTGGAGAAGTAGCCACTTTCTTATTTCATTTCAGTGTCCAACTTTGATTTCTTTCCCTTTTAAAGGATTTTGCACAGAGTCTTGCCATCCAACAGCGTAACTGGCATCTTTCCCAGGCATGTTGAATAACTTGAATCCCCCTGCCCCACTGATACCCGAGTTTCGTTTTCAGTAGGTTCTTGGTCTTGGTGATTCAGAGAACAAATTCACAGACCACAGATTAGTGTAAGACAGCATTGATTTACAGATAAAAAGAATACAAAAACACCAAGGCTCCTGGCAGAGAGAAGCCAGCCCTCTCGTTCCCTCTGTCTCTCTCTGGGCTCTCTGTGCAGGGGTATATATAGTCTCATGGGATCATGTATGCACAACTCGGTTGTTATATTTAGCGTCATGCGGTGGGAACTCAATTGTTACATTTAGGGAGCATGGGTCCTCTCAAGTTACATTCAGCTGGAACTCAGTTAATGAATGGATACAGTCCTTTCTGCCAGGGCGAGGTGAATGAGTGCATTAATGAATGAATACAGTCCCTTCAGCTGGGGCAAGGTGAATGAATATATTAATGAAAGGACACAGTCCATTATTGGAATTGAGGCCTAGGAAACTTACATGAAATTGACCAAGCCTAGGAAAAGTGGGGTTCCGGGTTGAGCCAGAAGTGCAAGGGGAAGGAGACACCAAGTGTCTCGCGCTGGTGTCTCCCCAATAGGTGTCTGGGCCCTCCAGCTACTGGAGCCTCCTACGCCCCCCCCCCCAACTCTCCAATCTGCTGGTTCTTCTGTGGGCTGCGTCCACAGGCTGAGCTGGCTGGGGCACCACCTGTCCCATATCACTATGATTAGCTCTGCTTGTCTTCCATACTTAGGGACTCGGTGCCAAATGTCAATTTCACTATTTGAGAATTCTTAAAAGAAAGCCTAAGTCTCGAAGTATCCTTTAAGTAGATGCCACTACTTTTAACAAATCTTCTCCTATTTTCCATTAAGAGTAGTATGAAACTGGCTCGGCACCTGTGGTTAAGACGCCAGCCACATACACCTGAGCTGGCGGATTCAAATCTAGCCCGTGCCCACAACAATGACGGCTGCAACCAAAAAATGGCCGGGCGTTGTGGCAGGCGCCCGTAGTCCCAGCTACTTGGGAGGTGGAGGCAAGAGACTCGCTCTAACCCAGGAATTGGAGGTTGCTGTGAGCTATGATGCCACAGTACTCTATACAGGGTGACAGCTTGAGGCTCTGTCTCAAAAAAAAAAAAAAATTATGAAAATAGAGACATGATTTGGTTGATAAATAAATGCAGTTCGCGAACCCAGCATCCCACTGCATTTCTGAATGGTCCCCCCTGCTAACACCCAGGAAGGTATTAGAATTGCAATGTCTTTTACAGGCAGTGTTTTGGGAAGGTCACAGAAGACCATTTTATCTTCATAAACCCTAGGAAAGAAAGCAGCAATACCAGACTTTTCAAAAAACCTGTAAATTCAGAGATCTGCAAGGAAACCTTGTTACGACAGAGGAAAGCCCCCAGTCACCTTTCCTTCATTATCAACCCGTTCATTTGGGTTTATGAACACAAGCCTTGGCCTTACGGTTTTTCACATTGTTTAATTTTCATAAAACAAACTCAAAGGGTCCTAGAAAGAAAAACGGCTATTTTATGAACCTGATTACTCCCCACATGGGTCTAGTCAGAATCTTTGTCCTAATCATGAAGTTCTCTGTGCCTACCTCATTCCTACGCTGATCATGTATAGCAGACTTCCAAGTAGAAACCTTCGAAGGCAAACAGTTTCAAATAGGCTTCTTTATTGCAAGAATTTTTTCAGAGCCTTTCCTAGGCTGATATGTGTCAAAACTCTCCACTAGGAGAGTAAAATGTATTGCTTCCCAAACTTACTTCGTCAGGGAATCCTTTTCTGCTGAGCGTCTCTAGAGGCCCGTGTCCCATGTATCTTACTTTCCTCCTACTTCAGAGTAAACCAAAGATGAGTATCCATGGTAGCTACATTCAGATTTACTCACATCGAGTACTGAATGTCCCTGTATATTAGAGACACAAACTCTGACTTGTGTGTCTTTGTGTATGTACAGGTATGTGGCTGTGTATGTGTGGAACAGAGGGAGAGAGAGAGAAACGGGGACAGAGAGAACAGAGAAAAAGAAAGGGGAAGGATTGAATGGCTCGGAATCAGGCTGTTGTGCCCAGCTCAAGGGATCCCCCACATAAATCACCGAGAGGCTAAATTCGATGCAATAGCAAGAGGTTTATTTACAAATCAGCCTGGGCTGGGGGTCTCTCACACCTGGCGCAGCAGGAAAACGGAGAAGCCCGTGGCCTGGAAAAGGAGGGGGTTTGAAGGGTACAGAAAGGAAAAAGGGAGGGGTGTGGGGTGAGCTGATAGAGGTCTAGGGGACTGAGTAATACTTGTCCTTGGCTAGTCTGGGAAGGAGCTGCGGGGCAGACACAAGGATGAGGGGCAGGGAGGGAGTGAGTTACTTAACGCTTTCGGTATGCATGCTGCTGCAAAATGAAGGCTAAGGAATAAGATGGAGTTAGTTTTAATAAAAGGGAGTCAGTTTGGTCTTTACAAGGCCATCTGATGGAACCCAGGATTCATTTACCATTATGGCTGCAGAGAGCTAACACATCAGTGCCGGGTTTTTTCCTCCCATTTATAACAGTAAGCTTATCTGCTTCACTATTCTGGGGTCTGACACTTAATAATTGTTGGGTGAATTAGTAAATGTATGTATGAATGCCTCAAATTTATATATACATACATACATATATATATATATGTTTTCCTGCTATTTTCTGAAATGGTTTCAAATGAGTTTTTAGTCTTGGGGACCCACAGATGCCAACTGAAGACAATTATGATGAATATTTGCAAAACTGAGCCTTCAGGATCTACCTCAAGTGATATTCTAAGACAAAAGGAAAATATAATTCTCTTTCATTGTGTTTTGCCAGAACCTAATAAGCTTTGAGTACAGAGTCAATTTTGAATAGATAAGTAAATAACTAGTTGTCTGTTCTGAGCATAAAAGCATTTGCATCTATGGATAACCTGTTAATTTAATTAAAAAGATATTTTCCAAAGTATATTTGAATAGTAAATATAATATAATGATACATTTGAAAGCTTTTTTCCACTCGGTTTTTATTTTTGATTTTTGATTAAAATAGTCTACAAGACTTTTATGTTTTAATAGCCACTAAATTTAAAGAATTGGGTTTTAATTTATACAATTATATTATTTTTAGCATTTAGATTTTAAATAATCATTGTACTATATATTCTTGGTAAGGTGGGTTTTATCCTTTTCTACCAAACTTCTTCCATAATGCAGGAATACAGGTATGCAAACACATAACACCTTCAAGCAAACATACACAGGGGCCCCTTTGTCTTCTGTTGATCAATTTCTAACTTATCCAGGCTGAACAGAAGTCTTAGTAGATGAGAGCTAGTTTCTAGAATTGCTATTTTTGAGGAGGATGAAATTTAATTACATAGAAAGGATACATTTCCTTTGCTTTCCACCAACAATGTATCTAGAAGAAGCATTTCCTCAAGGAAGACAGATAAGACATCAAACCCCCTGGAAAGTACTCTCAATGTAATGAAAAGTGGGACAGCAAGATAGAAAACTTTATGGGAAAGATTGTATCATATAATGGTTTATAGGGGAAAAAAATGAAAATATACCAAAAACGCCATTAAGATGATCATTGGCTGATGGATCTATGGGCAATTTTAATCAGCATCTTCATATTTTTCCTTATATTCCAAATTTCTCCAGTGAGCTATTATTTCTCAGAAAATAAATGTTATGAAATGTTACTCACATCCCTTTCCCCCACTCAATTCCATTACCTTTTTCCTGCAGACTGGCAGAAAGTCCTAATTTGTAACAAGTATTTTTGTACTTCTGCATGGGGTAGATTCTGGCTATTTTAAAAGAATACCAAATACTCTATAGATATAAAAGTAGAAAAAGGGAAGGGTATTCTAAGTCTTTGATACATATGTTAAAAAAAAAAAGAAAGAAAGAAAGAAAGAGTATAGTAGCAAAAAGAAAGACAAACAGCGATTTAAAAAACAACACATGATTTGAATTTTCATTATTATATATAGTTCATACAAGGCTGTTAAAGAAGAAATTGTGTTATTTCCCAATGTGAGAAAGTCTATATGGAAAAGAAAGTTATGTGGAAGGAATGCTAAATAACAATGATTTTATAAATATTAGGATCTGAGCTAGGAGAAGGAAATTTTTCTGATTATCTCTTTGTCCAGATAAGAATGAAATATAATACATAAACTGCTGTTGGCCTTATGACAATAAAACACTTTGACAAATATTTCTTTCCTGTATATGGAGACTGCCCAAAAAAAGTGTACACATTTTAAGAAAACAAAAAATGTATTAAAATCATAATGCTCAGTATATACCAATAACAAAAGATAGACGCAAGTCATGTTTGAGCACCTTTTGTAATTGCAGAAGTCAAACGTGACTTGAGTATTACAATCTTAATACAGTTTTTTTCTTTTCTTAATATGTGTACCCATTTTTTTGCACCTACTATATATATTATACATCCAATCCATGCTAGGGGTATGTTTGTAATCAGCTCTTGTTGACTTGTTCACAACTGTGGCCTACTAACCAAAAATTTTTTCTTACTGAACACTGATGATTTTTTTCTACATTTTATATTCTAATATACAACTGACAGTGAATATATATAAAGATATCTTTGAAATTGCTGAAAAATCTGAATAGCTCCTGTGAAACCTAGGTGGAAAGATTTTTTTTTAAGCTTTAAAAATAACATATAAAATACCTTTTAGAGAAGTTCATAACAAAGGCAGTTCGTTTGCGGTGGGAGGGAGTGATTTCCAATTTTGAAAAGAAAAGATGTTTCTAATCTGCTCCTTCTTTTTTATATCCTGAGATGCCATCTCCAGAGGCTGAGGGGACCCTTTCCTATTGCCTGTTGATTTTTTAGTAGGGTCATGGAGATTACAGCTGTAGTAAGCACATTAGATCCCTGATGCCAAAGGACAGCTGGTCCTTCTATTATAATTTGCTTTTAAATTTAAGTTTAAATGACCTCACAACTGTACTTCCATTGAATCTCTTGAGATTCAGCCCTAGCAGGGCAATGGCCCAAGATATTGTTGACAGGTCCCTTATTATGAAAAATAATTCTATTTTTTTCCTAGGTGATCTCATCCTACAAACATAAGCCTAACATAAGAATTAAAAAAGATCCTCTGTAATTGTCAACACATTTAACATTACAAATTTACTTATCTTTGGAACAAATTGCTTATGTCAGGTAGAGCAGCGGGGTTGGCGGGAAAGTGAATTACTTATTTTTTACAAGGTGTTGACAAAAGCTAGAAATGTTATTGGAAACCTTATTTGGGGATAGATTGATTTTCATTTACAGTTATACAAGGCTGAAAGGATATTGAGCAGGTATAGGTGAATTTGGAAGGATAATTCCTTCTACTGAAGCATGCTTGTGAGTTCTTTCAGATGGCTTCTTGGGTTATATAAATTTAGTTTGAGGTCATTATATGGATAATTTGTTACTAAGTAAAGTAGTTTGTCAGGTTACGAGACATTAATCTTCCAATAGGTCTTTAATTAGGACAGACGCACTAAATAATTCATAGCAAGACTTGGCCTGGAAACATTTATAATACTCAATTATACCATTTTACAGGCAATGGCAAATTGTTTTTGTGTAGTCTGGAAATTGTGGGACTTAATTAATTACCTTCAATGTTTTAGACATCTGCTCTGCACTCTTTTAAATGCATTAAATTGGCAACTCATGAAATGGCTAAAAATAGAGTTTAAATTCCCCAGATGGTAAAGGGTGAAGATCAAGTAAGACAGAAAAAAAAAGCCACTCTGTAGTACGCTGGAAATATGAAACCAAATTGCACATCCTGCAACACTTGGCTTAGAAGGCTCTCAAGTGTGTGACAATTATTTCTAAAAGAATGAGAAATGTACGTGGTTTTTGAAAGCATTCAACTTGCTGTTAAGCATGCTTCTTCCCCGGTTTCCTAAGATAGGCAGTAGTAAACAAATTGGGAAGCCGGGCAGAGGACAGAAAGGAAACTCAGATCAGTCTCTGTCATGTAAACACCTCCTAGTGGAAATTTATTTCTGCACAAACAAATAGCTTTGCCCCTATAAGTTGTATCAAAGACGTGACGAAAACTGAGTTCTGTGGAAGTTATTGGCAGAGGCATTTTCATGTCATGGATCTTGAAATGATGGAAAGAGGAATTAAGAGCTTATTCCATATGTAATTAGATCAGAGAAAACAGATGGTGAAGGCTTTGCACTGGGTAGGAGGATGTGACCATTTAAGTAAACAAAGCAAAAAGAAATGTTCATTTTTCCATTCTAGAAATTTCTCTGAGAAAGATTATGTAAAGATACTCTGTTTAAGAATTACTTGTGTGCTAAGAATAGTGGCTCATGCCTGTAATCCCAACACTTTGGGAGGCCAAAGCAGGAAGATCATTTGAGACTAGGAGTACAAAACCAGCCTGGACCACAGAGTACGAACCCTCATCTCTACAAAAATTTTTTTAAAAATTAGCCAGGTGTGGTGGCATGTGCCTTTAGTCCTAGCCAACTTAGGAGGCGGAGCTTATGAGTTGGAGGTTGCAGTGAGCTGTAATCATGCCACTACATTCCAGTCTGGATGAGAGTGAGACTCTATCTCACAAATAAAGCAGTGGGGGAATATTATGTGAACTGGTTAGAAAGGATCTAAGTGCATTCAGAAAGCTCTAAGTGGGGGGTGAGTTTGCAGGTGAAGGGATCCCCTCTCATCATGATCAAATGCTTCTAATTAAGAAAAGGAAGAGGACAGGTGTGGTGGCTCACATCTGTAATCCCAGCACTCTGGAAGGCTAAGGGTGGGAGGATCCCTTGAATTCAGGAGTTTAAGACCAGCCTGAGCAAGTGGGAGACTCCATCTCTACTAAAAATGAAAAAATTAGCTGATGGTACATGTCTGTAGTCCCAGCTACTTGACAGGCTGAGGCAGGAAGATTGCTGGAACCCAGAGGTTTGAGGTTGCCATGAGCTAGGCTGACACCATGGCACTCTGGCCTGGGCAACAGAGTGAGACTCTGTCAAGAGAAGGGAAGGAGGGAAGAAAAAGAAGAGAGAACAGCCTTACCTACTGAGAAGAATCACGAGCTTTTTCCCAATGTGTGACAACTGTATTCTAATTAATGAACACACTATATCATGATTATGTTATTATTCTGAACACACTGTATGTCAGGCACTGTTGTTAAGTGCTTTACCTGAATTGACTAAGGTGATCGTCATGGCATCCCAATAAGGGAGGGTTGTTATACTCATTGTACAAATGAGGAAACACCCTGGAAGGCTGAGGTCCTCACTCTTGGGTTCCTCCTGCTGCCTTCTGAGAAGGCAGAAGCCAGGTTTGGTTGGACCCCGCTGGTGCAGTCCTCTGCACTGCTGTCCCTAGGGGAGTATGGGATGAGGAATTATGGGAACTGACTTGTGCTAATGGACTTGTCTACTTCATGGCCCCTGATGGAGCTGGCAGAAAGAAAATCCCTTTCCTCTCACCTGGGGAGGTGACACCGTATTCGGGCCACAGTCCCGAGGGCTAAACAATGAGAACAAACAGGTGGGTCAGAACAACCTGACACTGTACTGGAAAAAACAAATCTCAAAATGGAATTCTGCTCCCCACCAAGTCCCATAGCTCTTTGAAGACAGGAAGTGTGTTCATTTTCTTTTTATTTTTCCTTAGTATTTTCTCTTTAATCAATGTCAGGGCCATCACAGTGCCTTGTACTAAGTGCGAAATCAGCAGATATGTGGCCGACTGAGCTGATCGGAGCCGTAGCAGCACCGTCTTTATGTGGATCTATTCTTACTATGTTGTTGGTTGACTTTTCAATAAGCAGGGATTTTAACAAAATAGATGTTGCCATTAAATGTAGTGTGAATTTCATACAGAAAAGAAAAAGAATAACCCACAACACACAGAGAAAATTCTTTTGAAATACCCATATGATGTAGGAAAGTTTTCTGTGTATATATTATGCTAATCTTAATGATACTTTTTCGCTGTTATGATGGATTATTCATTAAAAGTATAAATTTTCTATTAAGTGGTTCTAATTTTATAACTAGAGGAATTTTAAAGTACCTGAGTTAAAATAATGACTTGCTAGTTAATGTGGTTTCCTTTTCTTATAGTTAAAAATTCAATACTTTCTTTTATCTGACTTATCTTAAATTCTTTATTAATTGAACTAGCGACAAGTAGTTTCCATACATAGATTCTTTTAATGTCCTATTTTAGAATGCATCTCAATATTATATCAAAAACCTAAAATTAGTGGGAAGCTTAACCATAGGAGAAATAAAGTTGAGTCAGTGGATTGTTTTAATAATGGATCTCTTGAGAACAAGTCATATAAGTTATTGCATCTTAAAAACAATGTACCACATAGATAGTAGAAAGCTATCTCAGCAGCTGTCTGTTGTTAATGAACATGATTATTACGCTTTTAATTAATTGCTCAAAAAACTTTGGAGAATGCTAAGCAAGAATGGGAGACTTTTTCCTGGCGTGGGAAAAATGTCCTCATGGCTTTACTTTCCTCATTATGACTTCACAGGTTAGTCATTAAGGGACATTTATGTATCTGGCTCTTACGGTCTGTTACCAAGTTCCTGATAGATCTCAGAGTTCTTCATCCCATTATTGATCTAAAATGTTTGTAGCTCTCTTGGGTAGAGGAAGAACATGCCCATGTGTTGCATTAGATAATTCCTATTATTAAAAAGCCATGTTCAATCTAAAATGACCTTTTCTCGTATTTCTTGTCAAACTAGCTTTGCAGCCCACATTAAATTGAAGCTTTTGCAGGAGGACTGAGAGCCACATTGTTGCGCGTGCAGTGAGGTTCTTAGCCTGTTTGCCCAGGAGGGACGGCCAGCTGCCCGCAGGATCTGGGGCATTTGGCTAGGGTATTCACTGCTACTTGTTGTTAAGTCTGCAGCAGAGGCAAAGCATTGTGTCTTAATTTGGACCATGAAGAAAGACAGACAAGCACTTATGCAAAGAAAAAGTTCATCTGTGAAGAGGGGCTCTGTGCTTTCCTGACCAGAACTCACAGCATTCAAGTACTTTGGAAGATGTGGAACAATGATGGGGGAGTGGGAAGGATTGGCAAGGATGTTTGGACTTTTCACAAAGATAACTTCAATAATGTGCGGCATTTGGTTTTCCTTTAATTCTAGTGGTCCTTTATGATTTTACAGGTTTGTACTGACAGAGTCTGTGGGATATGGGTGAGACTTTGAAAATGGCCTCACTATTGTATTAAGCTGTGTTGAGAATTTTTAGGGAGGCTCAAATGTTAAGAGGTGAATGCTCTTAATTATGTCCCATTTTCCACATGCTACTCTTTTTTTTTTTTTTTTGAGCATAGATTGTTCATTCACTTATCTTTTTAAGTTCGCATTTGCATTTAGAAGTCTAGTTCAAAAACTTCTTTATTTAAAATAATAACAAGTGACAATTTTAAAATTCCCTAACAATTAGAAAGTAAATTTCTCAAATTCTAACACTGCTTGTCGAATTTATCCTAGTTTTTAAGTTATATGCACTGATTTTGTGAGTTATATGCACTCACCTCATTCGAGAAGCGTGAATCGTGTAATGGGAATGGTGGGTTTAACTAAGCCCAGGAGAGTTGTAATCACTGAAAATATTACAGTGACCTGCATCTGTCAGAACCAGGGCCAGGGTGTGACCCCGCTTTGCTCTTTTACTGTAAGTTAAAATGTTTCTTACACCCCCACGTGACTCTGGTCTACATTAAAGTCAGCCTTCCCAGAGGTGTTAAGCAGAAATGTCTAATTCTTTCTTTCAGCTTTCTCATCCTTCATCTCTGCCATTCTCTTGACAGCTGGGTGTTTTATCCCCTAGAAGACTAGGAAAGGAGAAAGTCACCTTCACAGGCGTGCCACCTGTACACTCACAAGGCCCCTGATGCTTGGCTGAACGCTCTGCTGTTGCCATCTTAAAAATCTTAGTAATATTTTAACAAGAGGTCCTGCGTGTTCATTTTGCACTAAGCCTCATCTTCTTCCTCCAAATCCTATGGGGGCGGGGCCGATGGGCGGAAGTGCAAAGGCCTTGAGGCCTGCAGAGTCTCTCTCCGTCCTTGTGAGGCTCCTGTTGGAGCAGCTGGTCACTTAGCCTCCACCGCACTGTTTCCAAAAATATGTCAGTGAACACTTATGTGAGATGCATTACTAGAAATGGTAGATTCTTCAGCCCTGAAAAATTAATCACAATCTTGAAGGATGAGATCCAGTATACTAAAAGTGAAGATCAGTTTTCTCTCTTTTTTTTCAATTTTTGTTTTTGGAGGCAAGGTCTCACTCTGTCGCCCTCCACCCCGAGGCTGGAGTGCAGTGGTACAATCATAGCTCACTGCAGCCTTGAACTCCTGGGCTCGAGCAATCCTCCTGCCTCAGCCTCCTGAGTAGCTAAGACTATAGGTACATGCCACTGCATCTGGCTGATTTTTTATTTTTTAATTTTTTGTAGAGATGGGATCTCGGTCTTACTGTGTTACCTAGGTTGGTCTCAAACTCCTGGCCTCAAGCAATCCTTCTGCCTTGGCCTTCCAAAGTGCTAAAATTCCTGGTGTGAGACTGAGAACCTGTGACTGGTTAATGGCCCAAGCACTGCTAGATTTGGACACATCTTTCTGTTACTCCATATTGACTGGTTCAAGATCAATGGAGAGAAAACAAAAGAAAATAAATTATATTCCAGTGCACTCCATGCTGCATTGTAAGGGGATAAAAATATTGGTTCATACTTAAAAAAAAGAATTTTCTTGCTGTGATTTGGCAGAGGATAGTGAAGCCTTCATGTGAGGCCAGACTACTTTAAACCACTCTTGTGGGAGTGTTTATTTTCATTCATTTCTGCTACCACTGTAATAAAATGGAATGTATGGGTTATATAATTATGGTTGATCAAGCAGCTGTTTCAACCAATCACTGCTACTGTAAGGGACTTTGCAAAGATCAATTACAATGTTAAGATCATTGTATTACAGTCAGCTAATCTAGCTATCAATCATTGTTTGAAATAGAGTTTTGGCAGATCCTGGAGTTAAGCAGTTAAGAGTCTGCATTTTGGAGGCAGACACGCTACAAATGAATCGAGATTCATCACTTTAAAGTGGGACCAAAGGAAATTCTTTTTTCTCCCAAATCCTGTTTTTTTTTTCTATTTTTAATTAATCGATAAGGATTCTATAGGGTTGTTATGAAGATGAAAGAAGATCATCCAGGTAAAATCCTAGTGTACAGTGCCCAGCACATAGTAGGACTCAATATTATTATTATTTTTAACTATCAAGAAAAACTTAAAAATTAGGTTCCATGCAGAAAAAACACCGCGTAGCTAAGGCAGTTCTTAGTAATAAAAACAAAGCTGGGGGTATCACCATTCCAGACTTTAGGCTGTACTACAAAGCCATAGTGGTCAAGACGGCATGGTACTGGCACAAAAATAGAGACATAGACATTTGGAATCGTAT
>CAUYON010013525.1:0-10790 GCA_963573935.1 Arctocebus calabarensis
AAACACCTTCTTTCAGACAAAAATTGTAATCTTTGGGTACAATAGAAGTCCTGAGGAGATTCTTTGTTCAAAATTCTTGTTGTACATATATCTTTATTATGATGTGATTTTTGGTCTTCAGGATATATACCCAATAAAGGAATTATAGGATCAAATGGCAGATCTATTTTTAGATCTCTAAGTATTCGAAGGATATCTGTAACAGTATGATCAAAATATTTCTGAATGTATATGAATCGTACCCTGTGATTGCACCAATGTACATAATTATGATTCAATAAAATTATTAAAAAAAAAAAAAAGAAAAAAAATTCTTGTTGTAGTTTCAGATAAAAGGATTCATTGTAAAGATTTCCAAAGAAATCTCCTTTGATAATAGGGAATTTGATTATGTACTTGTCAGGATATTTTTTACATATTTCCAAGGTTTTGTTTTTCTGTAAGGCTAGTAAGGCCTCAATCAATTACTCTGAATCCTGTCTACATTCTTGTACTCTCAATACCGTTCCTCCTCTGTAGAGCAAAACTCAAATGCAACTGTGCAAGAAAACACCTCCCCCAGTTTGGAAACAGTGAAAGTAATCTGAAGACAAGGAAACATTCATTGGATTGCAATTGACTCAGCTAAAATTCCTGAAATATCAAAATCTCATTAAAAGCAGCCATTGAATGAGAATATCACTTAAGACACACTTAAGGATGGACTCAGGCCAAATGTAATTTAATACTCTGTATCCAGACCGGTTGTGAGAAACTGTTAACTCATGCTGATGTTAGATTGCCAAAAGAGTTATTTCACTTTAGATCTATTTACTTCTTGGAGGAAGCCTACAATTTACTCCGTAAGGGTTCCCCTGCAGATTTATGAAAGTTGTAAAGTAAATTTCTCAGTGGGGAGTGATCATCAAGTTAACAGCCGGTTTCCAGGGATTAAATAAAGCCTCTGGAACTGAGATGACTGCATCGCAATGAGAAGGCACTCTAAAAATTGTGATCACTGGCTTCCAGAATTGTGATTGGCCAGTAAGGCTAAAATCACAGCTGCAATCAGTGCTTTCCAGGCAGAGTCACTGGCAGCAGCAAGGAACTAAGAGAACACATAAGGATTGGCCAAAATTTATCCTTAAGGTTGAAAGAATAATTCAGAACTAGAAATAACCTAGCTCTGGCTTAGAGCAGAGAGCCACAATTCTGAGCAGTGCAGCTAGAGAATAATCTGCTCTCATCATACTAACTTTTTGTATGGGCATCTTTTCCTTTTCTTGTCTGGTTAAATCATAGTAAGGAGTGAGGATCAGGGTCTTCCATTTTCTTAACAGAGTGAGAAGACTGAATTTTGAACAACTTCTTGAAGAGTCAGGGGAGAAACAGTTGCCTATTTCCTCATAAATTGAGGTGTTTCCTTGACTAGTAAACCAATTCCATAGATACCAGGGTCTTCACTCTAATTTAAAGAAATTGCTTTTATAGCCACAGTTCCTTAAATTCCTTGCTGTTAAATGTACTTATAAAATACATCTGGTTTCTTATATCATTGCTACATTCATTATTGAACAGAAACAAGCATTTATTTACAAATGATATGAACCTACATTTAATTCAAGCATTTATTTACAAATGGTATGAACCTACATTTAATTCAAAGCAATAAAATTCAAGTGTCTGAATACAAATGGTATGCCTCCATATTTCCAACTAGGTGTTGTTTCATAAATATTCTCTTATTTAATCTCATGTCTTTTATATTACCAAAGAGATCATCCTAAAGGTAATTTCTTTTAATGTTCTCATTACACATGTAGGACAACTGAGGACCCATGAAATTAAACAGATTTCTGTGGTTAGAAAGGTAAATGGAAAGCTGGATCAAAGACTTAGGTTCTTTTGATTCTAGCTTAATAATTTTTGTCATAATTATAAGTGAGACTTGTCATATTTTAAAACAAAATAGTGAACTGTGGGCAAACATCAGAGCACCCAGGGCCCACAGAGCAAGAATGGCTCTCTTACCCTTAGCAATGATGGCTTACAGGTGGAGATTACATAGTCCTTTTGACAAACCTAAGATTTTGATAGATGAAATGGAAATCTACAATAATCATTTGGAAATCTGACATCTAAACTCATTCACTTGACTTCAGTAAGCTCCATCACCACCAGTGATCAGATTTTGAATATAATACGCATTCATATATAAGGACATATGCTTAGAATATGACGTATGTGCGTACATACAAACACATATACATGTGTGTATAAACATGCATGTGTACATATGAAAAGATTGTTTTAAAATTAAACCAGAAGTGTTTGATTAGTATAATATACATCATCATTCACGTTTTATATTTTTTCAAATTAGTATTGCCTATTTTTATATTTTAAGCCCTTAATTTTGAAATAAAAATGTTGTTTTCTATTTTATGTGACAAACTAAAAGAGATTAAAATTGTGTTGTATTAGAACTGTTACAAGTTCCCATTACACTAACACTGAAGATTTTATCATGTCTTTTTTTTTTTTTTAATTTTTTGGAGAAGTTAGAAAAAATCACATACCGATGAAGATATTTGGATACCACTTAAATATCTTAAAGTGAATTTTAAGATTTTCATCTCTGTAGAGAATATAGTTAAAAAATATACCCATCCACATACACAAACATCAATGTCTTATAAATTATTAGGACTATTTATATATGTTCTAACTGGGAAATCATCTTGATGACAATGTCGTTCTCTGCCCAGATAGCATTTAATGCAGACAATGGGATGCCGATTTCAAAAATCTGCCTTACTCTGCTGACTAGATGACCTTACTCGAACTTATCTGAGCAGGCTATTGAGGAAAATAACCCAGGTCACTCTGACTTTGACAGCTGTTTCTGTGTTTTAATTATCGGAATTACAAAAGCAACCCATACCACCAGGTAGAGTTAGCAAAAGAGAGAAAAGGAAAAACTTAGAATGAATTCCAAATAACACTTTTCTAAATGTTCACTTTGAAGATTTTTTTTTTCTTTTTTTTGAGACAGAGTCTGACTATGTCACCCTGGGTACAGTGCCCTGGCATCACAGCTCACAGAAACCTCAAACTTGTGGGCTCAATCGATTTTCTTGCTTCAGCCTCCCAAGTAGCTGGGACTACAATGTGCCCACCACAATACCTGACTATTTTTGTTATTGATTGCAGTTGTCTTGTTGTTTAGCTGGCCAGGGCCAGGTTCAAACCCACCAACTTAGGTGTATGTGGCTGGCACCGTAATCACTGTGCTACAGGTGCCGAGCCAACTTTGAAGCATTTTTATATCATACATCTTTAACATTACTGCAATGCAAAGCTCCTTTGTATATTGCTCAAAGGCTAACTCATAATGAAAAGAGGCAAAAGTTCCTGATCCATCTAGACATTTTGTGGTGTGCTACTTTAAGATCACGGGTTCTTTTTGCAAAAGGCATTAGGGATTTTTGGAATCTATTTTCCTTAAAAAAAAAAAAAACAAACAACAGAACTTTTTTAGAAGTAATATTCAAATATTTATGCTTTTTATCCCAGTTCAGATTAAATTTTCTGTATTCCTATTAGCCTCTACTCAAATATAATTGTTTTATCTACATACAACCTCCAAATGCCTAATTGTGAAAAAATGAGAGCTGGAGATTTAACATTTAACATTCAAAAATTATTCTAATTAGAATTCTTTTTTTTTTAACCAAATATGTAGATACTAAGTTCAAAATCTAACATTTGCCCACTATTTTTACATCATGTTCTACATATTATGAGTATGTTTGGCTCCATAATTTCATTTAATCATAGCACATGCCTGTAGGGAAAACTTTTATTCTTATTTTACAATCGTGAAACATGAGTCATGAAAAGTTTAAATGATTAGACCAGAAAATTAGGTAGAATTAAATTCTTTAGTAGTTTTTTTATTGTTTTTGATTATGCCAGGTGTCAATACCATAAAAATGTCTAGAACTAAAACAATGATGGCAAAACCTTATGAGCTACAGTCCAGACTAAATCAGTAAAAAGTAGGAGAGAATAAATGATGTGTGCTAAAGCTGTTTAATAGCTTTGCATGTTTTGTTGGAAGGAGAAAATATAGACAGAAAATGATTAAATAAAATTATGGAGCCAAACATATTCATAATATGTGGAACATGATGTAAAAATAGTGTACAAATGTTTGATTATGAACTTAGTAGATAAGGTGGTCCTCAATGTAGCAATACTGCCCACATAGCTATCTGTGTTATTTTTAATATTTGTAGGTGTGTTTTTGATTGTCACAATGAGGTATGACAAAGCCACAGCCTAGAATGGAAATGAGCTGTGGTGGGTTGAATGGGGATTCCCCCGCTAACAGTTATGTTCTTGCCCTAAATTCCAGAACCTATTAATCCCACCATTTTGGAAAAAAAGATAGTTGGAGAAGTAATTAAGATAAAGACCTCTGGAAGAGAGGATCCTGGAATATCCAGATGTTCTCTAAAGCAAATGACAGTGTTTTTATAAGTGACACACAGAAAGGACAAGGCAATGTGATTGGTGGTAGAGATGGGAGTGATTCTGTCACAAGTCAAGGAATGGCTAGAGTGGGAAGAGCTCGGAAATGAGGTTTCTTCAAAGGCCCTAAATAAAATAAAATAAAATCTGGCTTTTGGCTCAAAGGAAGGCCAAGGTGCAACTTGCTTTAGTCATCCAACACTAACCGCTGAGTTCCACCCCCAACAACATCAAAGTCCTGGATCTGAGGTGCCCTGGCCCCAAGATCGGTCCCCTGGGTTTGTCTTCTAAAAAGGTTGGTGGTGACATAGCCAAAGCAACCAGTGACAGTAGGGTCTGAGGAGTAAAGTGAAACTGACTATCCAGAAGAGAGGGACCCAGACTGACTCGTACCTTCCTCCTCTGCCCCACCCCCCATTGAACAGTACATTTGACCCTCAAGGAACCACCAAGAGACAGAAACAGAAAGACATGAAACACAATGGAAATACCACTTTTGATGAGATTGTCAACATTGCCACACAGATGCAGTACTGATGTTTACCCAGAGAACTCTCTGGAAACATTAAAGACATCCTGGGTGCAGCCCAGTCTGTGGGGGGCAGTGTTGAGGGCCACCACCCTCAGGACTTGGTCGGTGACATCCACAGTGGTGCAGTGGAATGCCCAACTAGTTAACAGGGACAACAGAAAACATTTCAATACAGGAACATTTGACACCCAGAAAAAACAAAGAAGCAAACAAAAATCCCTAAAATCTCCTGGATCCCTCAAAACATTCAAATGTTTTAATAGACATTCATATAGGCAAAAGTCCTATTTGTAATTAATGATTCAAGAAGTAACACTATTTATTTTGTATAAATGAGAAGTATTTTGTCCTGTTTATAATAAACACTGAGTTTTCTAGGAATATATTTACCATGTAAATTAAGGGAAAATTGTATTTTGTTTGGTCTGGAACTCAACCAAGACTACTTAACTTTTCAAAATTACCACCTAACTAATCATGTGTATTTTTTCAGCAACAGTATGTAAATTGTCCATTCCACAAGCTTGATTAATCTTCATTTGTAACTCTCACATTTATGTTTGTTCTGTACATAGGTCTGACCACCTAATTACTTAATTATGTATTTTTAATATTGAAATGCATATTATTTTATTATAAATAATTGCCTTATATATTTCAGTTATAGTACAGATAAGTAATTACACAGAATTTTTAAGTGTTAATGTTGACGGGTTATATTATTTTGTGTGTAAGCTGATAGGTTACATTATGAAGAATTGCTTTGGGGGGGTGATAAAAGTGTTTGTAATACAAGGTTGTATGTGTGTGCGTGTGTGTGTTGTATTACATATATGTATTGGTTTGGAAGTATTAATATTTCCTGAGTGGATGGGTGTTTTTAAAGCATATTTGATGTCCAAGCAAACTATAGAATCATCCAGTAATGTTCTTTCCACCATGTAAGTATAGAGTGGGAAGAGCCAAGGACTGAATGCCCCTGAACATCTTCTCACACACAGGCACTCAGGTACCTAAAATTTGGAATTGCAAATATTTTAATGTTGCAAATTTCAACCAATCGAAGACCTGATCAAAGGATAAATACTCCCTTTTCATTTCCACTGTAAGCAGTCTGAGGTGCTCTTGACATGTCTCCTCAAATGGTTGGCTTTTAATTTTTTTTCTCAGATGGTCTTTAGCAACATTGAGCCCCACTTGCCATCCATTGAATCTCACATCTCACCTTGATTGGTAATATGTGGTATCAAGGTTCTTCTCCATTCCTCCCCACTTCCTTTGATGTTCTAACTTCCTCCTCTTTTTTTCTTCTTCTCTCTTGTCTCAAAGAAGCTTCAACTCTACAGTTAAATAGTCATCATCGCCACCAGATGTTTATTGAGTATATATCAAAAGTACATTCTGTATGGACTACAAAATGTATATATTCTGTCTTCTGTCCTCAAAAGTTTATCAACTGTAAAACATATACACGTAAACTAAACTTAAAATCATGATGAGCCGTGTCAATTTCCTGACTTTCTTCTCTGTTTAGAATTTTGCATGTCTTTTCATGTTTTTACTTGCCAATATTTTCTTAGATTGTGAAGTCCTGAGGGGTTGGAATCATATTTAAATAATTCTCTTTGTACAGACCCTAAAATAGTACAATGTAGAATTAGTACTTTAAAATTCTATTTGATGAGGGAGTGAAGTTATGCCCAAATTCCTGATAGAAATAAGGGTACTGGCGAAACTTATTAAAGGTAGAGTATTAAGGTCTTTATATAGTGATCAAGGAAATGCCATGAAGGATATCTGTAACAGTATGATCAAAATATCTCTGAATGTATATGAATCGTGCCCTGTGATTGCACCAATGTACATAATTATGATTCAATAAAATTATTAAAAAAAAAAAAAGAAATAACTACTATTGTCAAATAACATAATGGCTATACTTAAAGCTTCCAAAATAGAGCAACAGCAAAAACTAAGATTTGGTGATGCCTTTGGGAAACTTAGAATTCCAAGCATTTTTAAGTCACAATCTAGAAAGGATAGTCACTCAATAGAGTCATTAACATTGTAGTGTTAAAATATTTGAAAGGAAAACTGCACAATGGAGTCATGACTCATAGCATGATATTTTATGAATCCCATTATTATTTCATGCCTAGCTGCCCTCTGAGTAAAGGCATCATAAATCTAGTCAATGATTTACTGGGAAACTCAGTGGGTATTCTTTGAAGAAAATGGAAGCAAATATCTGGTAGGACAAAGGCATAGTCTCCTGCAACATAAAATAAATATAGTTATATTTAGAAAATGATAATAGAAGATAAAAGGAAACAGTGCTAGGATATTAAAATGAGATTTTTAATTTAGACTGAGAAAATTAGTTAGAATGTAAAAAGGAAAGATGTATCCGAAGAGCAATGTTCATATCATTCATATCTAGACCCTGAGTTGAGTCCCTATGACAAATTCAGGCTCCGTAATAAAACAGACAAATGACTGGGTCTGCCTGGACTCTCTACTTGTTTTTGATAGATAAAAAGAGAATTTACTTTAAGGACTCTGAGGTATGGCTACTTATTTAACTATGAAACAGTGGGAAAAAAATAAGTGAAACTAATATGCTCTGCGTTTCTACTTTTGTAAGTCACCCATTTTTAATCCACAGTATTTCTCCAAGGTTGTTAGCAAGACAACAAATACCAACTGAACCTCCATAGTGAAGGCTCGGTGATGAGCTACACAGACATAGGTACTGTTTCAAGGAGCCAGTATACACTCAAAAATGTAATTTCCCAGTTCTTAAAGAAGAGAAAATTTAGTTATGTTAGATTAAGAAGCACAAACCGAACCTCCATTTTGTGAATTGCAGAGGGAAGATTTTCCCTTTGCATCTGGACATTTATTTGAATCTTCTTCACACTACCTTAGACTTAATAAGATTTCAAATTACTTCTTTGAACTCTCACCATATTGCATTTCTCTACCCTTACTTAACTAGATAATTTGATAAGGTGTTTTAGTTAAAAGATCAAGTTGTGTTATTTTTATATTGAATGCATAAGATAATAATCTAAAAAAAATCACAAGTAGTGAAGCTGTGGCACTGTGATATGACAAAATCTCAGCCAAGAGGAGAAGGGGGGTTATAAAGCACGCCTCTGCCTGGCAGTCTCCAGGCCCAGGAATTTAGTCTAGTTATTTCTCTGCAACGATCCATGCAGGTATAACCTGAGGGCATCTTTTCTTAGCTATCTCACTTTCCTTTTAGAGCTCTATAGCCATCTTTTGGAATGCTTCTGAGCACCTTCCAACACATAGGGACTCATGTACCTGCAAATCTGGAATTGCAAGGAGTTTAATGTTACAAATTTCAATGAGTGGAAGACCTGAGTCAAAGGATAGATACTCCCTTTTCATTTCTACTATAAGTCTGAGGTGCTGTTGATGTGTCTCCTCAGATGGTGGTTTTTTTTGTTTTTTTTTTTTCAAATGGTCATTAGCAATATTGAGCCCCACTTGCCATCCATTGAATCTTTACAACAAGCCTAGGATATAAGTTCTATTACCACTAAAGATGAGAAAACTGAAGTTTATAGATATAAAGCAAAATACTCAAAGTGACACAGTCTGTTAAAGAACTTGGGAAATGCAATAAGGAAATGGAAATAAGACAGCAATAAGGCTGTCTTTCTGGGTAAAGGGCTATCGGACAGAGATTGACTAAGCCTCAAGAATGTGTCATATGCTTGTATTTCAAATCAAATTTTTTTGTGGTCTGAAGAACATCTGTGTAATCCTTTCTGTCCACAGGCTCTCATCTGCCCCCCTTCTGCAATAATCAAAATTTTCTCCATTAGATATTTATTAAGGAACAAGATCCATTAAAATGCAAGTACCTTTTGGAAAATTATAAATTAAATTCTAAAATTTTAATTGTCAGCTATCTGATAGCAAGAGCTTTGAAAGTGTAGACTATAGTACCAGGAAACTAAAAAGGTAATGGAACTATAATGTCAAATTTCACTTTTATTTAGTTTTCTTGAGGTTTGTCCTACTAGTGACTAGAAGGAGAATGAATTTCAAAGCAAAGACGATTAATTAATAGGAAAGCCTTCTTATTTGAGCAGTTTTGAAAGTGTTTAAGGAGCAAAGTGATTTCTAAAACAGCACTCCAAGTTTAGCTTTCTAACTTTAGTTAGGATATAAAGAAATAATTATATATCTGGCTTAGTCATAATTATACCATCTTCCCTCTCATGAAAGGCTACATACAGATTATGTAACTGTAGCTATTGATTTTTCACATCAGACATTTTAATTGAAAGGTTAAGAGGAAGCTGGATTGGCAAAGTTTGAGGTTACTAATTCTGCATTAAATAATTTGGGACTTAAACTCCCTTAACAGATAAGAGGCCAAGAATTTTGTAAGAAATATTTCAGTTCTTGGAAAGGGAGTATTACTATTACAAATCAACAGGAAATGTTTAAAGCCTGGACTGAACTAAAAGACATAAACTTCATATAATCTTAGCTTATAAATGGGAATGTTCTGCCATTATTCATTTTCATTGATTGTTTGTGTTATAGGCTACACAAGACACTGTTGGCACTTCCCATCTGACATTATTTTCAGTAACTGACACTGATACTGACATTTAGGGTATTTGGGTGAAGAAGATACTGTCAAGATGATCATGTAGTAACTACTGGCATCCAGAAGTTAAGAGGTCAATTCTTTATCTTAAAAGTCCTACAGAACAATCATCAATATTCCCTATTCCATTGTCAAAAATACCTATATCCCAACGCCATTAAGTAGCAATAGAAAGTTACAACTCCCATTACCAGTAGGAATAGAAATCACTTGGAAATTGACAGAATAAAATGATTTAAATGCTACAGGAGAAAAAATGAATTGGATAAATAAATATGAAATAAAAAGGACTAGGAAAGATTAACATATTACTAAATCTAGACCTGCGCACAGAACTCATTGTGAAACTCCAAATATACTTTCTGTACATGGACCTAATTAATGATACTCTTGAAGCACAAAACTGAAAATCAAGCATATAAAACTAAATATTATGGTGAGACTCTCATAAAATGTAATTATTTTTGTCAAAATTTTCCAAATAGGCTGCACATTCCCTTTACTGTTCCCTTTTCAGAATGAATTGGGATAATGCATAATTAATCAAATAAAGCTCAAAGTGCTTCTTCTACGTGGTAGGAACCTTGCTGACATGTTATCTTGAAGTTATTCTGGGTGCCGTTGAATTGAGCTGTCATCTCTTTGCTGCCATAACATGCTGTTCATATCCAGTTTCTTAGGATTTACCACCTTGGCTTTGAAATCATCTTCTTAAATGTCTACATAGATTGGGAGCACAATTGAGGGTAGTGATCGTGTTGTACACAACTAGCCGTTCTAGTATTACTTTGTGGAAGACAGTGCCTGGCATCCAACAACAGTTATTAAGATGGACTGAGTCACAGTTCAGAATTTAGCCTGCCTGATTCAGCACCCCAATTACTCAGTTTTTAGAATGCCGTTTCAATAGAATTAAGTTAACTCATTGTACTGGAGAGATAGTCCAGTGTTTTTTTTTTTTTTTTAATAATTTTATTGAATCATAATTATGTACATTGGTGCAATCACAGGGCACGATTCATATACATTCAGAAATATTTTGATCATACTGTTACAGATATCCTTCATGGCATTTCCTTGATCACTATA
>CAUYON010013527.1:0-64946 GCA_963573935.1 Arctocebus calabarensis
GGGTGCCTGTGGTCCCAGCTATTTGGGAGGCGGAGGCAGGAGACTCGCTTGAGCCCAGGAATTGGAGGTTGCTGTGAGCTGTGATGCCACAGCACTCTATCCAGGGTGACAGCTTGAGGTTCTGTCTCAAAAAAAAAAAAAAAAAAGGTGGTAATTTTATTTTTCAGTGCAATGACTGATCAAATAAAAATATATATTTTTGCCTGGGGAAATCAAGTATATTCTTCTTATCATGTAGAAAATGCCATACAGAATCTCTCTACTGGCCATATTTCAATTACAATACTGTGTGGCTTTTTATTCAGCTCCATTTCCTGCATGAGAAACTGGATCTGCTTCTATTTTGTTCCTTTCCAAATAGTGACTAACTTTCTAAAGTGAACCTTGAGGTTCACTTATTAAAACCATAATTCTTGTCTCAAAGTATACATCCTTCATAGGGAAACAGAGATTCAGAACAATATTAATAATATTTTACAGTAAGATCAGCCATGACAAGTGAACATGAAGATGGTGTGAGTTTTTCCTTTTCTTTACAATGTTAGAACAGAAGTTAGTAGTACACTGGTAATCACAAAGGCTTATAATTAAAGTAGAGCTTTCAATATGATCTAGTAGTGCTTATGGTTCAGATAGCAGATTGAAACCAATGCACAAAATTCGCTTCATTTCTTATTGCCCACCTGAACTCCTAAAAGAATTGTGCACTAACAAGGCTTTCACAATGCATTGGACACGTAGACTTGTGTTTTGTGATGACTCTGGTCTCTAGGAATTGATTTCTCCAATGTCAGGCTTTTCTTCTTTGCATGACTGTGAAATAAGTAGCAGCCCCTTTGGAGAATGGCTGTGTAAATGATTTCCATGTACATTTGACTTAGCTTGCTTTCTTATTCACTTAATGAGTCTGGGCTCAGGTCCAGAAACTGGGTCACCACCCTCAGCATCCTATTAATCCATCTTTGCTTTTACTTTAGATGATATGGTTGGGTAGTGCCCTTGCTGTTTGCTGCTCTATTTGGCCCCTAGGAACACTGTGTTCTGTAAACTATCTCCATGACTCTCTATAGGTCAAATTCCCAACCCCTACCCTCACCATTTGCTCCTTATGGGCTTTGGATAATTGTTTCTACCTATCTTCTGACAGATAAGTATTGCCACGATATTTTATTGTGAGGAAGCTTTTATTTCTGTTTATTTTCAATGATACTAGCTATATAACTGCCTCTTCTAGGGTAAGGCTTGTACTAGAAATAAAAAATCAATACAGAACATGTTAGTTACACCCGTGCCTCCAACCCTAGCTCATACCTTGTGTCTTGACACTTAATGTGCTATCTCTCATGGCATTTTTAAAATTTCATCCTCCCTATGAATAAAATTTTACTTTTTTATTTTTCCAGGAACCTCCCTAGTATAGAGGATTCTTTACCTTCTTGGATTTTTGCTGGCATGTTGAATATGTGTACCATATCTAGTTAAAAAATGCTTTTAAAATGATAAATTATTTGTTATCTAAAACTTTATTCTTTCCAACTTCATGAAGTGACCTCAGATTCCAAATCTACACACAATTCCCAGGGGCTGCCAAAGCATTTTCATTTGTGTATAGTCTCTATAGGGCTCAAAGGGGTTATGTTGAAATTTAACTCTATGTAGAAGTTTAACCTTATTTATGACCTAGTTTCCCCCGCCAAAAAAAAAAAATGGGTACACAGAACAACTTCTAAAAAGCATCTGCTATTAAAACCTTTCAGAAGAGAGGTTTCCATATTGTGTTTAAGAATGTGAGATGTACATAATTTTAATAGAAAAGATTGAGTAATTTCTATACAATCAGAGGTTTTAGAAAATTCTGCAGATTCAAGATGTTAAGAAACATCTCTATATATGCATTCTCAACCATAGTCTTGACCTTAGAATAGCAGTCTTAGTTTTCCTGAGAATGTACTCTTCTTTGGAGCACAGATGCTCTGAATATCAAGTACTGGTCTTAGAACTCACTTTTCTTTTCTTGCTTCAAGAGTTGAAGGTCACTTTGGATGCTACCCAGGAAGCATTGGGGTGTTCACACTTAGCTTTCCCTTTAAAGTTAATAACCCTTAGCTTTTTTTTATCTTTATACAAAGAGTCAGTGGATCCTAGCAAGAAGCACCTAATTCAATTGTCATTATAATTTCCCTGTATTTCTCTAATGACTGATATATCACCTTTAAATTATTCTTGGTAACTGTTAAAGTATTACAAATTGCTCATGAGTGACTATGTTGTAGGAAATGGACTGCCACTCCACCAGGGTCATTCTAGGCTCCAGTTAATGCCAGTAATCATGTTTTCATTACCAGTCAGGTAGAGACTGATACAGTATCAAAACCCAATTTTATCATCAACTACCTTGAATTTCTATGTGTATTGATAAAGCAGAATAAGTTTTCCAAGAAGTCTTTGAGATAGCTATTCTAGCACATACGAGGCTTGCTAGGGATTGTCCTGGGGATCAATAATTATGGAAGGAAGCAAAAGAAGAAAATCTGAGTGGCAATGTAGATCCAGTGGTGGCCATAGATATCACCGTAGGAAACTCTCAATCTGGATGGTCAATCACCGAGAGTAAACACAAATAGAATCAAGCAGGCCAGATATTCACATCTTACAAGGAACAGTGGGGAGGTTCAGTGTAGGAAGATACCTCATATTGATCAAGGCAGCACATGCAGCAAGTAGGGCAATTCTGAAAGGGGCTAGAAGCCGTCTTAGTAGCTGCAACAATGAGTCCTCTTTTGAAGCAGAATCGCTGCAATACAGTCTTCAGCTCATATGTGCAATACTTTAAACTTAAAATGAGAAAATTTCATAAAAGTATTAAACAAAGAACAATGCCCCAAAGAAGTAATGTAGTGTATTTGTGTGCATATATACTTAGAGTCAATGCATATTGACTATTAGAAGAGAATAGAGAATTCAGTAAGACTATCAACTACCTTTATCCATTTATTTTATTTTATTTTAATTTGATTAATTTATTTTTTTTAGCAGTGTCTCATTCTGTCACCGAGGCTAGAGTGCCATGGAATCAGTCTAGCTCACAGCAACCTCACAATCCCAGGTTCAAGTGGTCCTCCTGCTTCAATCTCCCAAGTATTGGAGACTAAAGACTACCGCCACAATGACTGGCTATTTTTTTCCACTATTTTTAGTAGAGATGGGATTTTTCTCCTGGTCAGGCTGGTCTAAACTTCTGAGCTCAAAGGATCGTCCCACCTCGACCTTCCAAAGTGCTAGGATTACAGGCATGCATCACCATGCCTGAGTTTATCAAGTTACTTATAACATAGATGGCACTGCAGTGTTATAAGGACAAAGAAAATCTTCTTTACAAATAATGCTATGTTGAATTGTTCTCGAAATGAAAGAAAAACAATTGCCATTTGCTTAATTTCCTAGCATATAAAAATTCAATTCAAAGGCCAGGCACAGTGGCTCACCCGTATAAACCTAGCACTCTGGGTGGCCAGTGTGGGTTGTTTGCTTGAATTCAAGAGTTTGAGACCAATCTAAATAAAACAGACTCTGTATTGTGGCAGGCATCTGTTGTCTCAGCTACTTGGGAGGCTGAGGTAAGAGAATTGCTTGGCCCCAAGGATACAGGGTTGCTGTCAGCTATAAAGCCATAGTGCTCTACATGGGATGACATAGTGAGACTCTGTCTCAAAAAAAGAAAACAAAATTCAATTATAGGTGTACTGAAAATACATATGGGAGGCAAATTAAGGTTAAGCAATATTTTTAAAAATTAAACATGAGCAGATATTATGAATTTGAGCAGGTGAACCAGTAAATGTAAGGAAAAGAACCTTAAGGGTACTCAAGAAATATGCATCATTACAAGTCATAATTCATACAATAGAATTATTTGATATAAATAAATAAAAATACATACAAACAAATATATACACACACACAGCCCTTATATGGAAACTACTTGTATAATATATAAAGAACATTTTGAAATCAATAATAAATATTTGGTAAGGAACATAAAGATAGTTTGGGTGATGTTAAAAATAGTATTATTCATTGAATTGGACATGGGTTACACTGGTGTGTTACATTTAAATAAGTTCATTGACATTTACTTAGTGTATTTTTTCTTGTACGTAAGGTATATTGCAACTATTAGTTAAAATAAATAACAAGGCTGATTTCTGTGTTCTTCAACTTAACCCTGGATGATACAGATATACACATGATACATAAAACAGAATGTTTTGTAAATGAATGAAGACATCAACATAAATAATTAAATCATAAAATAAATAAAAATGGAAGAGCATTGTTTGTAATATGTAGGTGGAACAAACATTTTAAGCATGTGTAGATCCCAGAAACCCTGAAAAAAACCTTTAGAAATTTACCTATATAAAAATACAAATTGTTAACATAAAAATATAATGGAGTAAAAGGGAATGAATTTATGCAGTCACCTTAAACAACTAACAGTGGGCATAAAACATGACAATTTTAACACACTAGATAACAAAGCAGCATAGATCAGTGATCAGTGGGAGAGGGCTTACAATGTACAATACAGGTGTGCATGTGTGATTGTTTATAAATGCAGACAATTCATGCAAAGAAACTATGTGAATTCTGCAAAAGAACTGCTTCCAAATAACAAGAAATAATTTCTTACAGAAGGATTTGCTTGATAGCTCTTATCCAATACATGTTTTTATTTACTTTATATTAGTAGTAACAAGCAATAAGTAAAAATTACTAATGTAAAAACTATATGAAAGTTTAAAACCTCTTATATATAAAACGTGTTAAATAAGTCTCAGTAATCATCTACAAAGAAAGAATGGAGGGCAACAGTTCAAAGAGAAAAATGCTTTTTCAGAATTGATGTACTAAATTCATGCTCTGCTACTTGGTATCTAAAGTATTACGAGTAGCTTGTAAACAAAGTTTGCCAAATTCTAATGAAATGAATTTCAGACATCAGGAATCAATAATAACACATGTTTACAGAGACAAAGTTTCTGAGAATATTCAACTTATCGTAGTTTTTTGAACTATCAAAAAATAGAAGACATGGCAGTGTTCATTAATATGAATATATTGAAAAAGATTAGGGTAGAACACACTTTTGACTACAGGGCTGTATCTTCAGTCTAGATAAACAGAAAAATAAAAAGAACATAGAAATAGATAATTTCTAGAAACAAATAAAATATATCAAGATTGTCTTACAAAACAATGTTGAATTTTTAAAACTTTGTGTTGGTATCAATTTAGTAACACAAGAATATGCCAAGAATACAAGAGAAAGCAAAATCATGTTTGTGTATATAAATAACATTGAAGAATCCTCATCAGATTCGTAGTAAGGGTTGCTATTGAGAAGAAACAATTGATTTAATAGTAATAATATAAAAGAGCTGTTATTTTTGTATGAAAAGCCAGGGTAAAATTTTTTTACAAAATAGGGTGTGTAAAGCATGTTGATATTTTAATTTAATTTTGATTTCTATTTTTACTTACTAAAAATAAAAATATGAGATATGGAATGTGAGCAGCAACTCACTAATGCAACTTTATTTGGTGTAATGCAACATATTATATCATAATTATTTGTACACATGTCCTCCCACCTCCATCTGTGAACTGCTTGATGGTACTGATGGTGACTGTTTATTCCCCCAAATTGCCAAATATCTAGTTCATGAAAATAATAACATTTATCACTTATCAACTCATTGATTTGTTCCAAATGCTGTGCTAGTTTCCATACCATATCTCACATAATTCCTACAATGTTCCTAAAATTATCTTCCTTTTTAGATAATAAACCAAAGTTCAGAAAATTGAAATTTGATCAATATTAGATAATTTCTAAATGAGAAACTGGCATTGTGCTTAGATATTTTTGACAGCTAGAATATTGCATTATACCATTCAATAAATATTAGTTGGGTAGATTATACACCTGAAATTGTCACTGAATAAAGATAATGATTTTTTATTTAAGGTTTATACAGCTAAAATGAAAAATTATGTATAGCACCCAGCTAGGCAATAGAGGTAGGGTAGTTTACTAAGTGAATGTTGAGTAAGAAGAATAGTGGAAAGGATTGATATACAGGCCCAATTCCAAGACTAAAAGTAAAACCATATTGTTTCAAAGTAGAACTCCGAGATTAATATAACTTCTTGTAGCATCTGAACATTCTAATTACAATATTTTTTTTTCTGACAAAGGAAAGTATGGAAAAGAAATGATAGAAGAGAAACTGGTAAAGGAAATGAAAAGTACAGCAAGGAAAGAAACTAAGGAAAGGGAATAAAAAAGAAGGGAGAAGAGATATCTTTTAATTTGAGACCAGTAAATGTATCTATTCTGGTATTCAAATTGTATTGTATTGCACAGTTCACCTGAAGTTACATAGTGACGCTATGAGCATGTTTCTATGACAGTCTTGTATTTGACATATACTGGGATTAACTGTGTGGTTAATTAATTATTTAAATCAACTGAGATGAACAAATTGAAATTTATTATTGAACATTGTGATAGCATTTAAAAATAAATGCATACATAAAACTGAAGCTGATTAAAAAGAACAAACATTTATAGCTGGCTGCCGTGACAGGAACAACTGTGGGTAGTCATTTTCTTCAAACCATTTTCTGAGTTTCTTAAAGTTTTCGCAATAAAGATATGTATTTTATTGTGGAAATACAGCACTGATTTACTTTTTAAATTATTTGCTTATTACCTTCATACAGAGAAGAGTTTACATAGGTAAAGAATATGCTTAACAATTTGGAAGGTATATTCTAAATTTTAAATGAATAAAATTCAAATGTATAGAGATGCTTTCAAATTACAAAATAATCAGATGCTTTCAAGTTACTAGCATTGTGTCAACTATATTTTAATTTACAATATGTAGGATGGGGTATCAGGTAAAATTAAATAATGTAAAGAATATATAATTTTTTTCACAGAGTAGTGGCTAGCAAACACATTGTGATAGGTTGGTAATACTATCACCATGTGATGGGATTAGGTGCAAAGGTGGTTTGTAATAGTCTAGTCCAGTTCATTTAGCATAAACTTTAACCTCCTAAATGCTGAAAATATTTAAAAATGGCTCTCACTTGAGGTGTACAATGTAAAGGTATATAGCACACTCCCTAAGTGAAGGGCTTAACTACAACTTGAAATGCAAATAGTAACAATGTAACAAAATCATTTGTACCTTCCTATCAATCTAAAATAATAATAAATAAATAAAAATGGCTTGTCTAGTTATATTTTGGCCTATCTTCAATCTCAGTAGTATTACCAATTGAATTATTCAGGATTTCAAACAAGTTGTCTAATTCCTTTTTAATAACTCTTAATTTCTAAATTTTATTTATTTATTTATTGCAGTTTTGGGCCAGGGCTGGGTTTGAACTCACCACCTCCAGCATATGGGGCCAGCACCCTACTCCTTGAGCCATAGGCGCCACCTTAAATTTTATTTTTAATTGAAAAATAATAACTGTGCATGACTATTACAAAATTTCTTTTCTAATCTAATGATATTTCAGTGCATCTATTCAGTCTTATTTGTTAATTAGTTGCATTCACACAATTATATAAAAAGTACCAAAATGCTATACATTAATTAAACTTCCATGATGACATCACTCAGACATAACTTTTTAATTACTTTTGTAAGCAATGTTAGAAATGTATTAAGATATAAATTACATACAAATCAAATGATGGGTTTTTAAAGTGTGTAAACTCAAGTTTTGACCTCCTCAATAAGTGTACTTCTTCCCCCTTAAGTTATTAACTACATCCCCAAGAGAAAACCTGCTCTGAATTCATTACCTTAGTTTAGTTTTGAGTTTCCAATAAATCTGATATATATGTATTTGGGTGTATTCCTTCCACTACACATAGTGCATTATGAGATTTATTGATGTTATCAGTAGTTTGCTCCTTTTTCCTAAGCTGTATTTACTGTTGAAGAATAGACGTAACAAAAAGTAACTGATTATTTCCCTATAGATAGTCATTTGGATTATTTCCAACTGCTTGTTCTTGCATATAAAGATAATATAAATATTCTTAAGTTAGGCTTTTTGTTGTTTTATGTTTTCATAGCTATTAGGAACACAAGCATGAATCTATAGGGTTATTGAATACATATAGAGAATAAGTCTATAATAAATTGCAAATTTAATTTTCAAAGTTTCATATTTTACATTCTCACCAGCATATTTGAAAGTAGAATTATATCACTTCCTTGCAAACATGTAATATTTTTCATATTTTAAACTTTAGAACTTTTAGTGGAATTAAGGTGATTTGATATTTGACCTTATTTTGTTTTCCCTGATTATTAAGGATGACGGGCACATTTTCTTTTTGTTTTGTCTTGTTTTGAACAACATGCTCTGCCTCTCGATTTATTAAAGTTTTTCTTCTTTAACATTCAGTAAAGTTTTACAATCTTCTTTTATTGAAATCCTACATTTATTTTTAATTTAAAACAAAATTTCATTGATGTAGAATCAATGTTCATATTTATGGAAAGCATTATGATATTTTAATACATAAAATGCATAGTAATCAGACCTGGATGATTCACATTCCCTCAGCTCAAACATTTAGCATTTGTTTATGCAGGGAACAGTCCACATCCACCCCCTAGCTATTTGAAACTATGTAATACATTATTGTTTGTGATATTCATCTGAGCATGACAAAGTAAGACCACAGTGGTATATCATCTACCCCAAAGTAGGATGGCCACCATAAAAATACAAAAATTTAAATAAGGAAACAAACACTGGCTAGAGTTAGAGGGAAGGGAACTTTAATACAGGACCATGGTAACAGCTCTACATCACTATAGAGAATAGTATGGCAGTTCCTCAGAAAAGTTCAAATAGAACTCTGGATGGTCCAGAAATCCCACTTATCCAAAGGAAAGAAAATCAGTGTATGAGTGAGCAACCTTTCTTGTGATTATTTTCCATCCCTGTATCTTAGCTAGTCAGTTCAATATCAGTGCTCAATTCCATTGTACTGTTTGCCTTTTTAACATTGATTTGTAGTACTTTAAAATATATACACTATATCTTGCTTACGAACTTTTTGTTAAATACATCGTAAAAAGATTTTCTTCTAGTATGTGGTTTACCTTTTCTTCATTTATTTTTAATGTATACTTATAAGCGCACAAGGCTTTCATCTTGAAAACAATCTGATTTTCATTTCTTTTTCGTCTAATATTATTGTTTTCTTGTTTTTATTAATTTATCTTTACCTACCCAAAGGCAATAATAATATTATCTGGTTTCTTCTAAGTTTTTTACAGTTTACTTAAAATTTAGCTTTGTGATTTATCTTAGATTAACGCATTTTGCATGTTGTGAGGGATGGGTCATTTTTTTTTTTTTTCCTTCCAGATGCCCAGCTTTTCCTAGATTGTTTGCTGAAAAAGCTACCCTTTCACCATTGACTTACTTTGATGTCTTGGTTGAAAATTAATAAATTAAATCTAGTTATACATTTATTTCTAGACTCTTTATTCTATTTCATTAATCAGCATATGCATACTTATTCAGATGTTACACTATTTTTTTCTATATATTTAATACGCTTATCAATTTCTTTCTTTTTTTTTTTGCAGTTTTTGGCCAGGGCTGGGTTTGAACCTGCACCTCCGGCATATGGGGCCAGTGCCCTACTCCTTTGAGCCACAGGCGCCACCCAGTTTATCAATTTGTATGCAAACATTATAGAATTTTGATAACTATAGTATTCAGCCATGGTCCACAATATTTTTGGCACTGGGTACAGCTTTCATGGAAGACAGTTTTTTCACAGACAGTGGAGGCAGAAGGGAACATTAGATTCTCATGATGAGTATGCAACCTGGATCCTCTCATGAGCCGTTTACAGTAGGGTTTGGGCTCCTGTGAGAATCGAATCCTACTGCTGATGTGGCAGGAATGAAACTCAAATGGTGATGTGAGCAACAGGGAGTGGCTGTAAATCCAGATTTAACTTTTTTCACTTCCGTGCCACTTATCTTCTTCTACCTGCAAGATAAATATATTTTAAAAATTATTAATATGAGCTCACCACTCGTAGCTCCATGGTTAGGGAGCCGGCCACATACACCTGAGCTGGTGGGTTCAAATCCAGCCTGGGCCTGCCAAACAACAAACAACAAAACACAACTACAACAAAAAAATAGCCTGGCGTTGTGGCGTGCACCTGTAGTCCCAGCTACTTGGGAGGCTGAGGCAAAAGAATCGCTTAAGGCCAAGAGTTTGAGGTTGCTGGGCGCTGTGATGCCAGGGCATTCTACCAAGGGCAACATAGTGAGATTGTCTCAACAACAACAAAAAAATATTAATACTTCCTAAATAGAATATTTTATAATATAATTGTTATGTGAAATACACTTCGCCATTCTTACATTTTTAGTATATAGAAATACAATGTTATCTTTTATAATGACTTTTTATTTACCTTCATGGTAAAGTTCCCTTAATAAGGTCTAGTTTTAGAGATTTCTTCAGATTTTTCACATAAGAATTACTCTTTGAAGATGAAAACGGTTTTATTTTCTTTACACTTTGTCCTCTTCACCTGATTTGTCTTTTTCTTGCTTTATTAAACCACTTTTCTGCTACAACATTGAAAATATTAGAGGATAGTGGAAATCCTCAATTTGTTTCTCCTTTAAATTATGTATATACTTATTTAGAGATGGGGCCTTAATTTGCCCACCAAGTCAGAGTGCAATGATATAATCTCAGTTCAGCACAGACTTGAATCTCAGGCTCAAGTGATCCTCTTGCCTCACCTGTAGCTAGGACTGCAGTGATGTACCACCACATCTGGCTATTTTTTATAATGTTTTTTTCAGAGAGAGGGTCTCACTGTGTTGGCCAGCTGGATTCAAATTCCTGAGCTAAAAACTATCCTCTCATCTTGGCCCCCCAAAACACTAGGATTACAGGCCTGAGCCACCATGCCAAGCTTACTTTTTAGTTATATTTTAAACTCAAATTTTAACAGATAAAGAGCTATTCACATTTTCTAATTCACTTTGTGGTCATCTTTGCAAACAGTGCCTTTAAATGGATTTGACTATTTCATCTGATTTTAGAATATACTGGCATTATATTGTTGATGTTATTATTTAAATTTCTTGTCAATGAGTGTTGAATGTGCATTATTTTGTTTTTCCCTAGGAAGTATAAAGGGGTATTTACCAAAATTATTGTTATTTTTAAAATATTGAATTTCTTAATTTTCTCTACTTTTCTTCCATTTCATTTTTATTATATTCAAATTTTATTATTTCTCTTTTTCTCTATTTTAAATTAAATTTGGATTGTCCTAATTGTTTACAAGCCTCCACCATTGATGTTAAACCATTCTTACTTTTAATATAAATAAATAAAGCCATAAATTTCCCTATAAGTAATACTTTACTAACTTTTATGTGCTGTGTTTCATTAATTTTTAAGAATATTTTAAATATCTATGGAAATATTTTTAAATTAAAGGTTTATTTATGCCCATGATTTCATTTAATTTTTTATCAGTTTTCTGGGTGAATTTATTTTGATTGGCTTCTAATTTAATTAAATTTGGGAAAAGAGTATACTCAAGTATCACAGTGTGATTTTTTTATTGTATTTTATTTTGCTATATATATATTTTTTTTCAGGTTAATGTGAGGGTACATACAAAGAGGTCACATTTTTTATGTTCATAAGATAAAATCCAAAGTCTGACTTGTAGTTAAGTTCTTCACCCAGGAAACGTGCCATATCCCCCTACATTGTACTTGGCAGGTGGCAACTTACCAAGCTGCCTTCATTCACTCCTTTCTTGAATCTGTGTGTTTTTCTCTCATGTGGGCCTTTGACTGTTGATTTACTATTTTCAGATTGGTACTAAGTACAGGGGATGCTTGCTTTTCTGTTCTTGAGATACTTAGGAGAATGTTTTCCAAATCCATCCAAGTAAATACAAAAGATGCAAAACCTCCATCTTTTTAATGATTGAGTAGTATTCCATGGTATACACATACCATGGTTTATTATTTCATTTATGGGTTGATGAGCACTCGGGTAGTTTCTACATCTTTGAAATTGTGATTTGAGCTGCTATAAATATTGGAGTACAAATGTCCTTCCACTAAAATGCTTTATTTTCTTCTGTGAAGAGATTTTAAAAGGAAATAAGTAAATTACATACCATTCTGAAAAACAGTTTGGCAACAAAACTAATATATGATCCAGCAAGTCCATTGCTAAGTAAGTATCCAAGAGAAATGTATACATGCATCCACATAAATTCATGCATGTAAATGTTCACAGTTGCATTATTCCTAATAGCTAAACATTGAAGTCAACTTAAATGTCCACCAGCTGGATAGACACAGTGGGATATTAATAAAATGGTATAGTATATAAAAGGGAACAAAATACTGACACATGCTTCTTCATGAGTGAATGTCAACAACATTATACTAAATCAAAGAAGACAGATACCAAAGATAATGTACTGTCTAATTCCATTTATACAACAAGTTTAGAAAAGGCAAATTGTATAGACATAAAATAGATTAGTGACTGGAGGTGAAATTGATAATTTACTGTAAAGGAGTATAAGAAATCTTATTGGGAGGATAAGATTGTTTAAATTGATTTATGTTAATGGCTACAGCACTCAATGTAGTTACTAAAAATTACTTGAAATGAAGCAAGTGAAATTCATTTTATGATATGTGAAATACTCTCAACAAAACTGTTTAATTAAAAATTGGAATACAAAATGATGAAAAGGATACAGTAATCAGAATTAATTGGTTTATCAGTGACCCCAGTATATTATTAAAACTGGCAAAATTTTGAAAAAAGTATATTTTTCTTTCATTCTTAAATGAGTTGATTTGCACCCCTATGATCTATTTCCTGAGGAGCTAAAAGGATAATGTTAAAAGAATGCGACCTTCTGGATGAGTAGGTGAGATAATCTCAAGTGCCTCCCCTGAAAGAAGATTTAAAAATTGCTAAACCTGTTGGGAAATTAAATAGCCTCATTTAGTTTTCATCTTTGTTTTTTCTCTTTTTATGCCAAATCTCTAATGAAAGTGCTAAAGAGCAATGAAATGGCCAAAGGCAGGAAGCCAGAGAGAATAAAGAGCCAAATAAGCAACCTTTAAATAACCAAGAGTTGATTGATAGATTCAACCCATTGAGACAATTATCTTAATAGCTCTGTTTGCTAAAATTTTCTGGTGGTCATGCCAGATACTCTAAAATAGCTATGATTTAGAAATAGTATGAATGGTGTAAGTGCAGAAGATAGAAAGTCAGACAGTTTTGACTTACGTGGTATCTCCAAAAGCTTTGATCTTTGCCCCTCTCCCTGGTTCAGGTCCAATTCATACTGATTTATCAATTTTATCAGGTCACATATGTAAAACACTTAATGAAATACCTAATGCAATATATTTCCTCAATAACCAATTGTTAAATAAAAATATATTAATTAATATGTATGTTAGCCATCATTAATATTTTAGAAGCCATTCAGGAAGATATAGGAGTGTACTATATATTAGAAGGTCAATATTATGGTAGAAAGGCACTCATACCATCTATTTAATAAGCTCTTCAATTTGATGAAGGTAGGGTTCAGGAATTGAATGTTTGGCCAATGTGACTTATCATTACAGACAAAATAATTGACTATATTAGTCTGTATGGCTAGATATTTCATAATTTTTTGTTTAATAACATATAGTATAAGCTATAAAAGAATACAGAATTACTAGATTAGTGCATGCAGCTAATAATGGAACTAAAAACATGTTAATGCAAAAGAATATGTGAATGTGTACCTTTGTATCGATTCTTCCTGTCTTATTAATCAGCTGTTTATTAAACAACTGTTTATGTTCCAAACAGCTATTATGCATTAAATTTTGCATTAAGATACACAAATGAATATATAAGGGAATTAGGAGATAGTGCAATTCCCTAGTTTGACAGAGAAACCTATAGGGAAGTAAGGATGGCAAGAAAAAAGGAAAAAATAGTGATCTTCAGTTGATCAACAAAACCTCCTTCCATGATAAATGTCATCAAGGGTTTTGTTTATTTGTTTGTTTTTCTGCTTAAAGTCACTTAGGAAATGTTTCAAGCTTTATGCACTAGAGTTTGTTTGCCAGAACTAGTCGACTCTGCTATTTCAACTGTGAGGAAAGAAAGTCTATTCTCACCTATTCTCACCTCATGTCTGAAGCCCCATAACAAGAAACAAATTAACAAATGGGAAGAATACGAATATATTTAAGGGCAGTGCAAAAAGGGTAGCCTTCATAAGAGAAATAAGACCCACAGAAACAGGTAATCCTGAGTGTTGTTTTACTATAGATTTGATGAAGACTGGATAGTTGGGGAGAAATGTGATAGGGCACAAAGGGTATGACGTAATGGTGATAAACTTGACATAAATAGCAATGTCTGTGTGTTCAGATTTTTTATTGTGACCTTTTGTCTTCAGCAATAAGGACACTCCTTTTCTCTGGGCATTGGGAAGGCACCTCTCACACAAGGGCCTTAAGACCTGCTTCGGGAAATGTCAGAAAATTTTTTATAGGTTTTATGGCCTAATCAAAGGAGAAGAGAGAGGGGAAGGTGACAGTAACCTTCCTGTTTCTGTGGCATTCTCAAATTCCTGTAGGTTTAAATATTCAATATGTCAAGGTGCCACATTTTGGGGTAGCATCTTCTGAACCCCATCATAGCACTAAAGAAGCCATAGACTATGTGTGTGTGTGTTTTTTAACATATGAGGGTGTTCTAATACATTTTTATTTGCAAAAACGAACCTGATATGCTCTGAATGCCATATTTTTCTGACTGCTCTAGGGGAAGATGCTTCAAAAATAAATTACATATGCCAGACAATTCAGTTTTATAAAAATGATACGTCTAAATAAACTTGGTTCACATGTAAATGTGTTTGAAGTTCAAACTGAATCCATTTAAGGACAAAATAATCAAATCCATTCAGAAAGCCCTCTGTTAATTACTTTGGTGTCAGTTACCTATTTAAAATACCTATGAATATACAGTTGAACAGAATTATAAAAATAAATCTGTGCATTACTGTTTAGAAACTCATAACTTTTCCATTTAGCTTCTCTAATGTTGTTAGTTATTTTAATCAAATGCAGAAATAATTTGGAGCTATACCTGGTAAAATCTCACAGCTTTTGGGCTATTGCTCTCAAAAGATTTTTTAGAGTTTAGTAAGCCACAAGATCTCCGAATGAAATAGATATTATCATAGATTTTCTATGAAATTCATAATCATTCAAAGTGTCAAAATTATAATTTGTTATTTTAGAATCTGAGATGAATAGATGAGATTGTTTAGTCATCTCTGATCCTTATACTTCCCTTGGAAAATAGGAATTCTAAATATTTGATGTTCAGGGTTAGCGATTACTTTTATTAAAATACAATAAAAGTTTCTAGATCTGTGATTTGTTTAAAACTATTTAGTTTTCAAAAGCTACCGTTGGCCCAGATACATAATTAACCATATTTACTGTTTCAGTTAGCTGATATCCAGTGATGATCTTATCATCATATTTCTCTTTATAAACATGTAGAGGATGAAAGTTCAGAAACAAAATTAATTACTTTTCTGTGCAGTGAACATGTCATGATTAATAAAGAAGCCTGGGTACCAGGTAACACCTTCAACGTATCAAACCAAATCAAATTATTTCTCTCAATTTCTGTTTATGTCTAAGTAAACAGACAATTTACAATATTCACAATAAGAATACCTTCACCCTATTCTTTACTCATTCTTATTCACAAAAAAGAATACCTTCACTCTATTCTGTCATGCACAGATAATAGACTTGCTCTACTTTAGGTGACCATAAAGCACTCTAATTAAATATCGCATGCTAATTGTTCTGAAGTGATAACACCTTTGAAATAAGACATCGTTGTAAAAGGGAAATTTCTCTTAGATAGCCAAGTGTCGACAGTAGAGCTTTCGGAGAGAAATATAATGAAAGCTACAGATGTAACTTCAAGTTTTCTAGTATCCATGTTAAAAAAAAATGAATACGATGAGACAATATAATCAAAATAAAATGATCAATGAGATCACGTCCTTGTTTCTTTATCTACTCTGGATTTTGAAGCCAACATAAAAACACTAAGATATCTCGTTAATGATTTTCCATTGATTATCCAAGTATACACTTAAAGTCATCATACATAGGGAAAATGGGAAATTATAGCAAAATACCCTATTATTTACAAAATACAGTATTCACTACAAAATTTTACAAAGATATGGACAAAATGTAGAGAATTTTGGTAAATACCTTATAAAATTTTGTAAGGACTATTTTGTAAATAAAGGTATATTTAGTTACAATTTTCCATTTTTTCTATGTATGGTGACTTTAGAGACACCCTGTGTATCTAAACATTATTTTTGATGTATTGAGACAAAAAGTAAATTATTAAAATTTATAACCTTTTTACTTTTGCTATATGGACTATCTACAATTCGTATGCTAAATATCCACATGTGGCTACTGACTAGAGACTGTGTTGAATAGCACAGGCTGAAAGTTCTTATTCCACATGTACAGCACAGAGTATTTTAAGGAACTTGCATAAACCATGAATGGCTCAAATTCTTTTCTGCAAATTTGACATAAACATAGAAATTACTTCCCTTAGTATATGCGAAGATAAATTATAATCTACATAAAATATTTGTGCTCAAAAATGCCAGCTAATATTATAGTTATTATTGAAGATAGGGTCTAATTTACATGTCTTGTTTTACACATGGAAGAAATATAACTTTCATAATATGTCTTCTGACCCTTCCTTGACACAGTAATGTTACATGTCAACATTGTTGTACTGTGGTGTCCTGTTGTTTGGTCAAACCCCAGTTTAGATGCTGCTGTGAGGGTGGTGTCTGTAGCTCAGTGAGTATGGCACCAGCCCCATAAACCAAAGGTGGCTGGTTCAAATCTGGCCCCTGCCAAACAGCAAATAAAAACAAACAAACCAAAAAAAAATAGCTTGTGTAAATATGTAGATGTTGCTGTGAAGGTATTTTGTTTTTTTAAGATGTGATTAACTTTTAAGTCTTTAGACGTTGAGGAAAGTAGATCATCCTCTATGAAATGAGTGGGGCTTATTCAAACCCTAGGTCATAAGAGAAAAGATAAGGTACACTAAAGAGAAATTAATTCTGTTTACAGAATGAGGTAGGAATCAAGATTGCAAAGCAAACTCTTGCTGTAATTTGCATGCACACACTCACACTCACACACACACACACTCCTATTAGTTCTATTTCACTAGAGACCATTGACTAATTTGCTTTCCTTAAATCCCTTATCTCCTAAAGTAATAACAGGGAAAGCACACAGGAGAGCATGGAATTATTACATCAGAATAATACCCTTTTTTATTTAAGCAGTAACTTTTTGTAGGATAGACATACACTTCATTTTCCCGCCTAAGGTACTTTTGAGATGAATGTGTACACGGTTGACAAATACAATGAATCAGATGTTAACAAAGACTGTCCAGAGCAATCCAATCTTTTTCTATCCCTTCATCCATTTCAAGTTTACAGGGATACCTACCACCCCGTGGTGTTGACATTGGTTTCTGGTTAACGTGTTACCCTCATTTTTTGGAGGTAGTAGTATTTTTTGTTAAGTAGTTAACCACTATTCTTGATGACTCCATTGATGAAGTCTCTATAGGTGATTAAATCGATGGTTTCTGCTGTAATGTCTATCTCTAGGTGCTGATTACTTCTACTACCTCAGCATGATTTGCACTGTAGAAGCAAAATTTGTACCTGAAAAATTTAAACAGTTAAGAAAGACATTTTTAAGCCTATTGGAGCATAAGAAAAAGACCATAACTCAGTGTGAATTCAAGCGCACTGGAGCAGAGGGTGAGATAATTTTTAGTAATGAGGTGAGCTACTGGAAAAATATTGAGGGAGAGTTGATTCCAGGACATGTTAAGCATCTTGAGTTATTCCTGAGTTTGCAGATTTTTTCTCTGAGTTTAGGCTGTCTGTGTTTGCTAATCGGTGCCTATGAGGTGAGGTTACCAAATTCCCACAGAGACTGGGAGGCAGGGTCACGATTCTTCTTGATGGTGTCTTTTCAAAGGGATGGACCCCAGGTCACTACGAAAGACATTCTGTATGGTAAGGGGAAGAGAAATTATAATGAGAAACAATTACATCATATCTAAATAGTGCTCTAAGAAAAAGGAGATTAAAGACTAAGAGTCTGAATGAAGCTTGTCTACAGTTTGGTCAAACTGAACAAGTATATAGGCAGGCTCTTGGTTACAAACAAGATAGGTTGTATTGGTTTTTTCTTAAGTTAAATATGTATGTAATTAGTAGCAAGTACATTTACCAATTACTCAGACCAGCCTCCATTCATAAGTGTGAGTTGTATGTCAGTAAGATGTTTATAACTCAGGAACTCATTGCAATAGCCTATGTTTGTGAGAGTTGCATGTAAGTCAGATGTTTGCAACCCAGGGACTGCCTGTAATAAAACCATGCAAGGAAACCAAGGATCCAAACATATCCTGTTGCCTCAGCAGTGGAACTGTGAAAGGAGGCACACGGGGAGGTCTGTGGGGAGTGGTGTGTAATCACCACCACTGTAGATGGATAGCCAAGCATCTACCTGGGAGTCAGGGCTGCTCTTTATCTCACAAAAGACAGCAGGAGGATGAGATGTGAAGACCAAAGACAAGCTTGAAGCATTGGTCACTGTGGCATCTGCCTTTAATCATATCGATCAGTAATGGCTTTCAAGATTAATAGCAGCTCCCTTCTACTTTTCAAACTTTTGGATAAATCTTTGGAATGGGGCTAACTCAGTCCATTCAGAGAACTTGCTTTTATGGAAGCCACTGTAGGTCTCCAGTTTAACTACGTCTATATACAATATCCCAGCACAATCCAAATATTGCCATATTGGCGCATATCTTTTAGACTATTTTCAATTAGCCAAAAAAAATGGCAAAATAAGTTTTGTATCTAATGTAATACAACAATCTATCCTATAATCTAAATCATTCTACTTCTTTTCCCTAAAATTAAATATAAATTATCACTCAATCTCCATTATTTAGTGATAGTCATTATTTTTCTACTTTAGTTACATTCACCTTTCAATGTCCTATAACATAAATACTAATACATATTTTTTACTACTATTGACACATCGGGGTTAAAATTACTAAATTTAGACTATAAATGTCTTAACACAATAACTAAGAAAATGCCATGAAGGCTATGTTAACCAGTTTGATGAAAATGTTTCAAATTGTATATAAAACCAGCACATTGTTCCCCATAATTGCATTAATTTACACAGCTATGATTTAATAAAAAAAATTAAAAAGTATTAGAAAATTGTTGGAATGGAAAAAAAGGAAAGAATAAGGAGCTAGCATACATATACATTAATGTCCACTACGTACATGCTCATAAAAAAGTAAAGAAGAAATAATAATAACATTTATTTCTCCGACTAGCCTCGTGGTGTTTGTTGGTAAGCATAATTGCATAATTCTACTTCTCATCTTTATATGCCCTTCAGAAAACATCTCCATTAGTTGTGGTTCTTTGCTAATGGATGCACAAATTTTTATTTCTGAAAAATCTATCCCTTTAAGGAGGCATGCTTAGACTAGGGTTCATTTTTCTTTCTTTTTTTCTTTTTATTTTTTGAGACAAAGTCTCACTATGCTACTGAGGCTAGAGTGCTGTGGTGTCAGCCTAGCTCACAGCAACATCAAGCTCCTGGGTTTACACCATCCTCTTGCCTCAGCCTCCCAAGTAGCTGGGACTACAGGTGCCCACCATAACACCTGACTAATTTTTTCTATATTTAGTAGATATGAGGTCTGACTCTTGCTCAGACTAGTCTCAAGCTCCTGAGCTCAAGGAAGCTCCCCACCCTGGGATTCCCAAAGTGCAGATTTCACAAGTGAGCCACCATGCCCAGCCACTTTTCTGTAAATTTTAACTAAGTCTATGGGGCATTAAGGTCAACTTTTCTCTCAGTCACATACCTTCTTACTCCAAATGTATAGCAGTAACCAAATTTTCCCCTGATGATTAGGATTAATCACTCCCACCAGTACATTAACCAACCTTTTTTGGCTTTTGACAGAATGGGATGAAGAGCTCAAAACGGCCAGGTGACCAGCTCAAGTTTGACTTCATTTGAACTCCTTATTGTATCCCTGGATAACAGCATTGTTCACTTTGATATTAAGATTTCTGAAATAGCAATGCCCAAAACAGATGAGATAAGAAGGAAAATTTTGGTGCTTTATCAGGAAGGACAGTAATGCCAGAAGAAACTCCTACTCACACTTGATCGCTAGACATAAGAATTCTGGAATAGGAAGAAAAACATTTTATACTAGTCACTAATTCGAAGCATATATTGTCCCCTAGAAAACAATATCCCAACACTGCTAGGTGTCACCTAGCTTGCCATGTAATTTACTGTTCAAAAGAACATTTTGCATTCTGTATTTTAGAATGGTAGGGCATATGGTTCAACAGTGAATTCTATAAGAATAAGCCAAATGCCACACTTCATTAATTTAAAATTGTTTTTCTGGTTAGAAGAAGTATTGAGCAGAATATCATGATGGTAAATACATACTTGAGTCCACAGATGGTGATTTTGGAAGCATTACATGCAGGAAATGTAAATACATGCAGATTAAGTATCCATTCCAAGGAGAATAAAACATTGCTTCATCTTAAAGCAAGTTTTTAGATATATTCAATCTGTCTCCCTGTAGCAGGCTCCACCATACTGAGGAATGGTGCTGTATCACGGGCTCATTCACTTTACTATCCGTGGGCTGGAGAAGTAGCAGCAGCTATATTCAGATCAGCCTGGATGTTGCTAACATAATGCATAACTTTCATAGTCATATCCCTGATTCCATGACCATATTTTTACATTTGAGCTATTTGCAGACTAACAGGGATGACTGGGAAGGCAGGCTGACTGATATACATGAAATCAGTCATCCCGTCCAATTAATTATTAAAATCAAATTTTGAGGATTCTGTTTAGTAAGCATTTCTTAAGAGTCCACCATTATTTAACTCCTTTAGACCATTTAGAGATGCAAATCCCGATTCTTATTCCTCAGTTCTTCTTTCAACACTTTTGAGTCAAATCATTGAAAGTTCCTGACCATTCAGCCAAGGCATTAGCCCCTCACTGTCTACAAATCATTGTAGTATCATATATCAGTCATCTCACCCTCCAGACCAAAACGAGCAGTCAGGCCTTTAGCCTGCTGAAGAGATTTCCCTTCATTTCTTACACCCAGAATGAGGGTACAATATTATTACAGCTGTCCATTTTTCATGTAGAACTATATTTTATTTAAAACAGAATTGAATTATTTTGGTCCTCTGGTTAATTTAAAGAGGTTCCTAAAATATAATGAGAAGCGGGAAGCATGTGTTCTAAACTATTTGTTCATAAAAATCACACATCTTATCAGATATATTTGATCTTTATTTGGTACTTGACACTTCCAATTGTTGATAGACTATGTATTTCCAACCTTATGATATAGAAAAAGTTCAAGTTCATGATGTTGCCCAGGATCACACATTATGTTTCTGTAACGGCTCAGGAGCTGTTTCTTAAAGGTGACCTTTTACTGGCTAAGGTGGCATTTATTTCCTTCAAATACCTAAAGATCTATCTATACTGGATTGACTCATGGTGAACTGGTAAAGGTTTCATATATTAACCTCATCAGATTCTTACATTTGGCTCTTCCCATTGAATCTCCTTAGTAGTGTGGTCCGAGTGGTGGAGACGTGTGTATGTTATCACCAGCGTGATGCGCAGCCTTCTCTGGCTCTTGCATTCCACTCAAAACTGGAAGCCCCTCAGTGAGATAGCTTTGAGATTCCTAAAATAAAAAAGTTCATTAGGTATTTTACCTATTCCTAGTAGAAATTCCAGTGGTAGCAAGAGAATGTATCTTCTGGATAAGTCATGTTGCAACATGTCACAGACCACTCACACACAGAAATTTTATGGAGATGGGAAGCGCCTGAATTTTTATCAAGTTTATTTCTACCTTTTGGCACATATGTGACTTACCAATAAGAAAGTTTTCCACTTCTTGCACACCATCTCCAATTAGCACATCAATTTAATTAACTAGCATTATAGTCTGTGCTGTTTAGAGAACATCAAACTTCAGTAGAATGTACTAGAAATGAAGACTAGGTAGTAAATATAGGCCTGAGGGAAGACAGTGATGTTTACAGCCGGCTTTGCTGGTTAAACATAAACAGCTCTTGGTGGTGTTTACTAAAATGTTCATATCAGTAGCTGCACACCATAACCAAATTTTCTTTTTGTTTTATGTTTTTTTGTTTTAATTTGCTCCAGTATTTTATATTAAACATTTTTGGTTTTTGTTGAGACAGTCTCACTTTGTTACCCTTGGTAGAGTGCTGTGGCATCATAGCTCACAGCAAGCTCCAACTCTCGAGGTCAAGCAATTCTCTTGCCTCAGCCTCCCATAGTAGCTGGGATTACAGGAGCCCACCACAATGCCTGGCTATTTTTTGTTTGTTTGTGTTTTTAGCAGGCCTGGGTGGGGTTCAAACCAACCATCCTTGAGTATGTGGCCAGCGTCCTAACCATTGAGCTACAAGCACCCCCTAAACATTATTTTTTAAATTGAAATCTGGAGCAACAGACTGGTCCCCCTAATTTACCACTATCACTGAAGTACATGTCAAAGTCAACTGGAAATTTAATAAATAAAGAAAAAAAATATTTCTTTAGAAATTTCACAGAATAGAAATTTCATCTGGATAGTGCACATTTTCTTCATAAAAGAAGCATCATTGTCAGTAAGTACTATGTATCAGGCCAAATTTAAAGACCTGAGAATACAGATAGAAAAAAATAAATAATAGATATTATTTCAACTCAAGGCATGAAGACTGCACACACAGACATAAAGGTAATTTCATAAACAAGATAATTTCATGTTGCTCAAAATAAAATGTTTAAATATTTAATGCAATAACGTGGCATAAAGTGACTGAGTGAAGGTTACATTCAATTCGCATATCTGGGAAGGCTTCTGAAATGTCATGATGTCAGCTGAGATGAGAATGTAGAAAGGGTCAGTCATAAGGGAATGGCCTGGGAGGCAAATATTAGTATTAGCAGCGGAAAATGAGCATGAATTGTTAGAAGCAAAGACAGAAGCCAGGATGCCCTGCCCTTCCCTGGTGGGACTGACTGTGATCTAAGAGAGATAGGCAAGGGTGAGAAATGCAATGGCTTATAGGTCATTGAAAGGAGTTTGGGTTTTATATTAAATGGGAGAAAATCTGTTATAAGGTTTTAAACAGAGAAGAAATTATATCCAGTATTTTACATAAAACTTTACTTTTAATTTAAATAAAATCATCTTAACTAAATAAGTGTCGATATATATTAGAAGAAGCTTTAGTGTTAACTTTGTGTGAGTGGTGCCTGTCAACTCAAGAAAGAGCTATCTCACATACAATTACATACTCACCAGATAAGGGTGGAAATTTTTCCAGGAATGTTTTATTTTTTATCACAACTTATGCTAGCATGTTTCTATACGTTGTATTCAGCCTCCAATTCTTTTTATGTTAATTGATTTTTGACAATTATTTCTTAAAATAGATAAACTATAACAGAAATTTTCAAAAATCTAAAATGTTTAACCATTTATTAATATGTATCAAACACTGTCCTAAATGCTTAGGATATATATATTTACAAAAATGCTATGCAGGAGCTACTGCCTTTTACTGACAAGCAAATGGAAGTATAGAAATTTTTTCCCTCTGACTTCTCTTCTGGAGAATTAAAATAGTTTAAGCTGGCATAAGCATAAAGAGATTGAGTATAGATTATCAAATGATTTTTTAAAAATCATCATGAAGGCAAAATAGACACTAAACAGCTTTCAAGTATGAATTCGTTTGTTATGGCTGCCATGATAAAGCCCCGCAGATGGGCTGCCTTAAACCTCAGAAATGTAGTTTTCACACTGTAGGAGGTGAATCTGAAATGGAGTTTCTGCAGGGTTAGTTCTTTCTGAGGTGCGTAATGAGTGGATCTGGTCCAAGACTCTTCTTGGCATGTAGATGGCTGTCTTCCCTCGGCGTCTGTGTACAAATTCCCTCTTATGAAAACACAATGACAAAGGATTGAGGCACACTCTAATGACCTCATTTTTACTTAATTACTTCTGTAAGAATTCTGTCTCCAAACATGATGACAGTCTGAGGGACTGGGGGTTAAGATATCAATATATAAATATTTCCTGGAGGAAATATTGCAGCCTATGACAAACTATAACAATTAAATCTGAAGAGAGGCACTCCTATGTCGTGAACAAGAAAGTGACTTGGGAGGCTAAAGCAACTCCATCTTGAATCTTATCCTGCTGTGTTGATTCTGTTAATCCCCTTTCTAGAGGGCCATTATGATTTCTACCATATCTATTATTCCCAGAAGTAAATATAGTAGAACCTCTGTAAATGGACCCACTCCCCAAGGCACTATGACAAACTTATTAATATATGGAGATGGTCAACATAAGGAACTAGGTAGGCCTACTTTATTGATACATACACGTACTTTTCTTATACAACTTATATTAGAGAATACTATATGAAATCATATAATCAAAACACAGTAAAATCATGCATATGACATCATACAAAATCAATATATTTACTTTTTTATAGTTTCATCATTCTTTGTGAAAGAAAGAGTCAATCTAGATGTATTTCTTATTTTTAACACAAACTTAAGTAGAAAAAGCGCTATTAACACTGGTGACACCACTCAGGATATCTGGGCATTTTTCCAGAGCAAATGATTTCAACTGTATTATCAGATGTATGGCATTCTCTTCTTTTTGAGTCTTTAAAATTTCTATGTTATCCTCACTTGCTGCATCCACTTCATCAGCTACTTCATGTACTTTAATGATGGTCTGTACTTCAGTTTATTTGGCTTGGAAATTGCTTCTGAGTCTGGTTCAATATAGGTTGCCTCTTCATCAACCATTGCAACAAAACCTTCAAAATTGACTCCTTTGAACTCCAAACTAAGAGATAGAATATCTGATGGAGTCAAAACATCATTCTCTTGGGTTGTGACAAATCCAACTTTCTTGAAAAGCCTATATAGTTCCTGACTGAACTTTGTTCCAAGAGGAACTGATCCCGAAGACAGCATTGAGAGCACTAAATGATGCAATAGACGAAGTGACCTCCACGGGCAGATCATGGGCTTGTGTTTTAGTAACGACCCACAGTAGGACCTGGGCTTGGCAGTGAATTTAAATATTTTATATATTTTGATGATGCTGTGGTCAAGAGGTTGGATTTTTGAGGTTGTGTTTGGAGGCAGAAATTTCAGTGTCACCTTTCACCTTTGTGACACGAATCACTAGCAGGTGGCCAGGACAATTGTCTACTGTCAGTAGAATGGACCCTTTATTTCTTCTTCATCACTTCTTGATCAATACCCCTTACCCACTCCTCTAACAGGGCATCAGTCATCCACACACATTACTTGATCTAAATTTCAAGCAGGTCTTCAGGCTTCGGGTTCTCAAATGTATGTGTCTTTGCTGATTAACCAGTCACTAAAGGCTGTAGTTTCTCTCAAGTTCAACTAGTGCAACACAGAACTGTGAACATTTTTTAGAAAGGTTTCCACTCTTACATTTGTCATCCTTCAAGATGAGTCTTCTGTTAGGCATCTCCTTGAAAAAGAGTCTGCTCTTATCAGTATTAAAGAAGTCATCATCCTTGAAGCCTCAAGTAAAATCCAGGAACTTTTTGATGAACACTTCCATAACTTCTACAGGAACTTCACTGGATTCACCACATAAGACTTTCTGGATGATCTCATGTTGTAGTTTAAATTGCTCAAGTAAACCACTTGATGCTTAGAAATCTTCTGCCCCAAGTTTCTATGTAATTTTTTTAGCATCTTCTTATATCATTGGCCCAGAAATTGTTTGAATGAACTTAATGTGACTTACTCAATTTCATTGAGAGAAGTTTGTTTTCCTCTTTTCTGTTGGTAAGTCTTTGCTTTCCTTACCCTATCTCTCCAAGTACTCGTATTTTTTTTCATTTTTTGGATGTTACTAAGTGTGCTCTTGCTAACACTAAAATGCCATTTTTCTTTGGTGTCTGCTTTTTAGAAAATGTAGAAGATCAACAGCTTCCTTCAATGCCATTTCTTTGAATTCTTTCCTTTGAACCATCATATCTCAATTACCTATAATTTTTTTTTTTAGTAATTGTAGGTTGTACCTACAATTCAGCCCTGTCCCTCCTGTTGAAAACATTTTCCACACACATGATAAACAATAGGACATTAGACATAATTCCATATGCGGTAATCATAAAACAGAAAAAAAAGAACTTATACTAAAGAAAAGATAAGGGATGATATCCACACCTCAGGGACTCAACTTGTTAAGTTATAAAGAGTTCACTGATATAGTGCATCACCATCAAGTGGTCAAGATACAGGTTACAAGGCTGGTCATTAAATAGGAGTCAGCTGTGCACTGAGTGCATGTGATGAATGTCCATTCTATGAAAATTAGGTCAATTTACGGACGTGGTCAAGGTAAGGAGATGGTCAACTATGGACGTTCTCCTATACTTCCCTTAACTCAAGACAACCTAGGCTGTACATCCAGTCCTCAGGCAGGTTCACAGGGTTCAAATTCTTTCCATTCCCTGAGCGGTCATCTTTAATTGTCCTACACATTCTTTCCCTATGGTACGTAAACCATAGGCCTGTGGCACAGAGATCCACCATCTAGTTGTCATCTGAAACATGGCTCTGTTGGGGCAAGTCCCCACTAAAAGGTTGTTTAGGATAAAATGGATTTTCAGCCTCTGTCACCACTCTCCCTGCTTTTTTGAACTTTGAGGGTAGGTTTTAACTTTGCTCAATGCGGAATACAGTTTATCAAATATGGAATTCTCTACTCTGGCGGAGGCCTCAGTGGCCACGGACCTAACTAAATTTTCGAACACAAATCTCCTGTTTTGTACTTCTTCTACAAAACCTAAACATAGCTGCAACAAAATGGAATATTTTGTTTCCCAGTATTGATGGAAAGAAAAACATACTAGGAAGAATACTAAGCAAGCGAAACCACAGAACTTGCTACAAAATGGTTGACTAAATTTTCTCATGTTTATTAAAGGAAGAACACAGGATTAAAATATTAAAAAAATGAAAAAGATAAACCTGCAACTTCCACAATTTTGATAATTGTTTTTATATAACACAAAGTTCAGTGATTGATGAAAGGAAATATCCATAGCCACAAATGATGACCACATATTTATCTACAAATGATGAGCCACAAATTTACCTATAGATTAATTAAGGCATTTTTTTCAGAGTTACACAGGGGAAGAATTGTACTTTAAAAATTACCTAGAGGGCTTAATTTTATTTGCAATATGTATCCATTGATAGCTTACAAAGTGCCAGTTTTTAATATAATGCTCGTAAACATCTATCTGAAAGTGGACAAGCCTGAGAGCTACAGGTAATTTTGCCCACAACTCTTCTCTGCTTTCCTTATACTAATTACCTTTGTGAGAAGTTGGGTAATTTCTTATACCTTGAGACATTCATATATAAAATAAATCTTTAGGTTTTGACAAATTTTAGCATTCTTTTACCTTGAATGAGTCTTGGCAATAAAGTTAATATAAAATATACCATTGAAATTAATTCAAGCACTATCACTTCCTGGAAAAAATCAATAATTCAATATAACTAGGGTTGGTAATATGCAATATATACTTAATTAAATGCAAGATATATTGTCATTATCTATAGGAGGCCATTTATATATTTTGCTTTACTGTCTTCATGAGATAGTTAATACATACTGAAAATATGCTATAATTCTTTTGAAACACATTTCAATTTCTATGCACTAAACATGACATAAAATTTTTCAAAAATGGAAATGTGATTTCATGATACAGGTTTTTAGTTTTTCAAATGAAAATATAACTCTAAAAATAGGTTAATGTATTAGGCTGAAATAATTTGATGAAATTGCATATGCTTACGCAAAGCCACATCCTTGTAGTCTGACTACATATTAGTAAATAATGCTCAAGCTGCATTTTTTGGTTTGTTTTATTTTTTTTTTAGCAGTCATGGGTATGCCAGTAAGGAGACACTTTGTGCACAGGCCAGCACTCAGATCTTGCATTAGCTTCAACGCCTACTCTCAACTGACAAATTAAATTTAGCACATGTATTTGATCTCATTTGAGTTTTAGTAAGACAAGCAAAATTTTTTCAGCTGATTTAGATACAAACAGCTAAATAAGCTATACTTCTGGATAGCCAAAGACTGTAAATCAAGCCAACATTGACTCTTCAAAATGCAGCTTTTTTGACTCTGGTTCCATTAAGACAGTCTTTAGAATCATCCTTTTATCCTTTCCATTATCTTATTGTAGCATTTATTTTAAACTCAATTAAAAAGTAGAAAACAATAAAATAAAACAACTCCAGTCTAAGGAATTTTAAATCGTTAATGAACTGTACTAGCCTGATTTATTTAAATTATTTTTCTTTGGCATGTGGATTTATGAGGGATTAAGACATAACTTCGCACATTTGAATGATGTTTTGGCTAGGGGAATTTTAATTTAAGAAAACTTTTTAAATTGCCAGAGTAATCCTTCTTACTAATCACAATGGATTTCAGATGATATGTATAGCTTTAGAAACAAATTACATTTAACAATTATAAAATGATATAACAATATCTATTACAGCCTAAGAAGAACTACAAAGTTGAATTTTAGAGAAAATATCATGGTATTATATGCACAGAAATGGTAATGGTATGTGAGGCTTGAAGCATAGACTATATGCTTTTCTTTAAAGTAAAAAAAATAACATGTGCACCTTAACTATTAGGAAATGTACTTTATCTTTTATTGTAGTAGATATTGAGTACTGCTAATCAGATGGATGAGTGGGCATGTGTGCACGTACTAAAGTTATTTTTCTGAAATCTATTTGAAGAATCTCAACTATTGATTTACAAGAAGTTTAACACTTTTTCAAAAACAAATTATAACCACTCCAACTTAATTGTTTTGTTTCTTTAAAGCAGCATTAATCAAGGTCATTTGACCATAGAAATTTTTTTCTCTTACAACACTTTCTAACATCCCATAGATTTATTGTTCTGTGTAAGCCACTTAAGAAAACAGTGCTCTTCAGTTTACATTAAGCTATCTAACATCTGTTTTTTTTTCTTATTTCTTCTTTTTCCTTTTCTCTCTTACTTTTTTTTTAAATTTCAGATTAATACATTTGTGAAGGGCTTAAGTACAACTTGCACTTTGTCTAACAAATGCAAACAGTGTAACTTAATAAACTTAAACTTTTGACAGAAATTTCAAAATCAGACTGAATTAATTGTTAACTTTCTGGTAATGGTGGTAAATGTCATTACTCAGATGAGCTAGACTATTTATTTAAAGTAAATTAGCACCATTGCAGGATAACGATATTTTCTTACTATTAGCTAAATTGTTTGTGAATAATATTTGTGAACCATGTAGTACTCTTCTACTGATAAGGCAGTGAACAAAACAGATAACTACGTGCTTTAAAAGAGTAAAAAGTTAAGAAAGTTATATAACATAGATTATGCAATAGAGATTTGCAGCCTTTTTATCTTGTTTATTCACCAAATTAAGGACACCTTGAAGGAAATCAAAAGAGTTGTGAAAATACAAATAGCTCTTATCTAAAATACATTATGATAATAATAGAAACAAATACAGGCCAGGTATGGTTGGTCATGCCTGTAATCCTAGCAACTTTGGAGGCCAAGGGGGATGGATGGCTTGAGCTCAGGAGCTCACAGACAGCCTGCTGAGAATGAAACCCTAAATCTACTAAAAATACGAAAGCTCCCTGGGCATTGTGGAGGCACCTGTCATCCCAGCTACTCCGGAGGTTAAGGCAAGGAAATTGTCTGAGTCCAGGAGTTTGAGGTTGCTATGAGCTAGGATGCCACAGCAGTCTCTCCAGGGTGACCTCGTGAGACTCTAGTCTCAAAATTAACCTAAACCTTACAAATTTGAATATGAACAATTCTTTAGCTGTGTATCCCATTCCAGTTTATGTGCATAATATTATGATATGAACATTTATTCCATAGGTGAAAGTTAGATGGATCTATCATACAAAAATGTTTGAGGAGATCAATATGCTAATTACTTCGATTTGATCATTGCACAATGTGCACATGTATTGAAACAGCATCTTTATTTCCCCCATGAATATGTGCAACTATGTGTCATTTAATTTTTTAAAGACATAAATCTTTAATAGGACTCTTGGTATGCATCCTGGCTGGAGCAGTCTGCCATTAGTTCTTGAGAGACCAGAATTCAGAGGACAGGAAGTTCAAATTCACTGGGTGAGTCATTGGGAAGGAAGATAAGCAGGGATTTTTTTTTTTTAACTTCCACCTCTTGGTACCTGTGTTTTCTCCACATTGGAGATATATACCAGAACACAAAAGTCACTTATTTAAACTGTATAAGACACTGGTGAGTGAGATGTCATCCTTGCTGGTTTTCACCATCAAGATTTTACTTCATATAGGCCCTAAAAAACTTCTTGTCTCCAGCAGATAAGACTACTAAAACTTTCCCAATGAGGTGTTGTGTGATCATACTGTAGGCACAGAATGGACTCAGGCCCTCAATTTTTAGATATCTGACCATGTTGGTGGTGCCACATATACACACAATTCCAGAGGTTGAAAGGGCTTATTTTTCATCTAAAGTAAAAGGAAGTGCTTTTGAAAGAAGCCGTTCTTAGAATCCAGAAAGATCTAAAAATGGAGACTTGCTTAGGGACTTATAGTGGTTAGAGATTTGGGATCAAGTGGAAACTCCTGCACCTGGTTTAAATTCTCACTGGACCAAAGAAGGGAGCTGTCAAATATTCTTATTAGCTTGTCCAAATATACTGTAGAAGGGAAGAGAGACAGAGGTGAGGTTTAAAAGCTCTTAGGAGTCAAATATCAATACAGGAAGAAAAACTCTTATTATATGCAGTGGGTTCCTGACTTTTAATGGTTTCATACTCATCTGCGAGACTCTAAAAACATCTAAACAAGCTCTCCACTGTATTTGCCACTTCTTGTTCATCCAGTCAGGTTATCCAAATGTCATCCACATCAAGGTATACTTTATAGACTGTCCATATTATCTGGACATGTCCCTTCCAACGACAGTCATGTGCTACATAATAGCATTTCAATCAATGACAGACCACATATAGGACACTGGTCCCAAGTGATTACAATGGAGCTGAAAAATTTCCGCTGCTTAGTGACATTGTAGCTGCAATAACGTCACAGTGCAATGCACTATTGTTTACATATCTGTGGTGTTACTGGTATAATCAAACCTACTGCCTAGGAGTTGTATAAAATATAGCACATACAATTAAGTACTGTATGTAGTGCTTAATAATGATTATAAATGACTGTGGTACTTGTTTATTGATCTAATATACTTTTATTCATTATTTTAGAAGGCATTTATTCTACTAACAAAAGTTAACTGTGAAATAGTCTCAGGCAGGACACTCAGGAGATTTTTTTAGAAAAAGCATTGTCATTCACAGTTGATGACCGCTCAATGCGTGCTATTGTCCCTGAAGACTTTTCAGTGAACTAAGATGAGGAGGTTGAAGACCCTCTGGAGGACTAGGCCAATGTGTATCAGTTTTTGTTAAGTTTAAGAAGTAAACAAAAAAATTTAATAAAAATTTCAGTAATAGAAAAAGCTATAAGTATATAAAGAAATTAAATTTAGAATTAAAAATTAGAGAATAATGTAAAAAAGTAGATTATTCTCTCATTAAAAAATAGAGAATACTTACAGTAAGCTAAGGGCAATGTACATGTATCATTGAAAAAAAAATTTTTCATGAATATAATGTAATCTAAGTGTATAGTGTTTATGAAGTCATAAACACTCCTGTACAGCCAGCAATATTCTAGGCCTCATTCATTCACCACTCACTCCCTAACTCACCTAGAGCAACTTTCAGTCCTTCAAGCTCTGATCATGGCCAGTTTCCTATACAGTCATGCTATTTTAAGCATAATTTTATTATAATTTTTGCAAGCTTGGATATGTTTAGATGCATCAGTACTAACCATTGTATTCCAGTTGCCTACAGAATTCAGTATAGTCACACGTGGTACAGGTTTGCTGCCTTGCTATAGCAATGGCTATGCCATATAGCCAAGATACGTAGCAAGCTACATTAGTTAGGTTTGTGTAAGGACATTCTATGATGTTCACACAATGACAAAAGTACTTAATGTGTTTAGAACTTATCCTCTTGTTAAGTGATGCACGATTGTAAAACTGAAGGAAAGAGACTTAACATAGCCCTAGGATAGGCCGGTAAGTATATACTGTTGACCATCCAATTGAAATTTTAAATCCTTTGGTTTTTACTCCTGACAGGAGATTGAAAATAGGGCATTTTGGAGAATAAAGACTGCATATGTTTTACCAGAGATTCTCTTAACCTGCTTTATGAAATACACCTAGCTGTATAAAATTCTCCCTGAAGGCTTCCAACTTTTGAGTTTAAAGTAGTTTACTTTCATCAGGTAGGATATATCTAGATTTTGAAGGAGCTAGAGTGATGAATTAACTGGAGAAATTAGGGTACCACTAATTACCACTGATTGTTGATTTTCTTTTAGGTTGTGATAGTAGGTATAATCTCTGTCATATCTCCTAGAAGTGATCTTTTTATTTTGTTTTTTATTTTTTCCCCTACAATACTTGCAAAGGAGAATTAGTTCAGAATATCCCACTGACTTTTTCCTCTATCACACCCTTCCACTCATCCTCCAAGGAAATATTCCATGTGGTACATACACGTAGGTGTAAGGATACTCTGTCACCTACCAAGAATGAGATTCCAATCATATATTCAAGGATGGAAAATAACAAAACCTGGTGGGGGAATATATTTTTTACCTGGGTCCATGACTTTCCCACTAATATAGTTGTCACAGTAAAAGTTTGGATCAAAGAATTCCAAAATATCTGGATGTTCACCTTTGCCCGATAAATGATTACTCAAGTAAATGGTTCTAGGTACCTTTGAAATTGGTACTGTGTTTCAGGGTTATTCCTTCCAGAGTTTTGACTTTTCCTTTAATAATTATATTCCTGGTGTCAAATATAGACTGAAGTCTGGAAGCTGGTAAAAGTCTGTTATATTCAGCTTGATTGCTCTTAATTCTCATAAATCTCCCCAACCCTAAAAATGCTATGTGTGACAATTTCATAACTCTGTGAAGTTCAAGTCAACTTGGTTGCCACTCTGACTTTTATCATTTATTTTATATTTTTATCTATTTTGTTTATGATGGTTAAACATTGCCTCCTGTTTTCCATTGTTTCAGAATTCCATTATCTATTTTGATGTAAAGGGTTTTATGTTTTTGTGTATTTTTTTCAGATAAATATGTGGGTACAGATGATTAGGTTACATTGGTTATATTTGTTAGGTAAAGCCCAAGATGTGGTGGTGCCTCTCCCCCAGGAGGTATGCCGTATGCCCCGTATACCAGTTAGGTGAGAGGACATTACAGCTGTATTTATATTATAAAACATAGGTGTGATGTGCTTTTTATATTTATAACAGCATCTCTAGCCAGGAGCTTTGGCCTGCACAGGACAATTACAACCTGACACTTTCAGTGTCTTTGTGGTTATCTTCTTCACACTTTTTATTGCTTTGATAAATTGTGTCTTTCAAGCCCTCCTGTAAAACATATTGGCCAGGTTTATGATTATGATTATGATTATCTTCTTTATTTTTTGTCCTGATATGGTATAACTATTCCTGCATGTTTAATTCTCTGAGTTTTTTATTTCCTCCTTTCACAACCTATCATAGATATTCTGGAATTTCTAATTCTTTAATGTAGTTCATCACATATTCCAAAAGCTGTCTAACAGCAATTAACACAGATCATTAGGTTGATCACTAAAGTGTTAGATCTTGTACTATGGGAGTATGCTTGCTTATATGTGAACAGGCTTTCTAGTATCAAACCTTATGTTTTCACTCCTCTTGATCCAGTACCTCAAGATCCAGCCCCACTTTCTCTTCCAGCACAAACCAGATGTACTACATCGTACATGTTTCCCAGTGAGAGATTGTATGTGCAAGAAAGAAGGGTCAGTCTATTTTTTAGAGTACTGGATCAAATCATATTGGTCAATAGAGAAAGCAAGTAATAAACATTTGCTAATTATTTTTCAATCGTTAGAATGAAGTTATAAATGTTGAATCTAATTGTTATAACTAATTTTACTAAGCTAAAATTAAATGTTACCAGCTTGACAATTTCAAGTTAAATCTGATAGAATTTGAGGAAGAAAATAAAGAAAAAACATGGAGAGAGGAACAATGCTAATAGATTTAAAGTGGATGAAATGAGAAACTGATATTCAAGCAAATTTAAATCATTATTTGAATGTGCTATTATATGAAGTATTCCTTAAAATGAAACTAGCAAATTTAGAAAAATGACAATATTAAAAGGATAGTTGGTGATATCATAAAATCTCATCTTTGATAGTAAACAAGTTATTACATAAAATAATAAAGAATGAACTAAAAATTAGTAGTACAAACTATTAATTCGGTAATAGCAAAGAAGTCATGTTTAAAAACATGACAAAAAGGCATGATACTAAAGATAGGTAATGCCCTTTTTTGTAATAAACTCTGCGCTATTTTGTATGGCATTTACACATTATTAAATGAAAGAAAAAGGATTATAATACTTATCAAAATTATGAAATTGCCACAAAATTTAATACACAATTGAGAATTTGCCTTTAGGGACATTATTCAGAATAATAAAAAGGCTATATTCCACAAAAATTGTTATTGCAGAGTATATACAATATTGAAATATGGAAATTACTAGTAATGAAGAAATAATATCTAAAACTATTAAAGTAAACAATTATAAAGTTTGAAAGAACCAAATCTATAGATGAGTTTATTATAGCAAAATATAATATTATGTATCCTATTGCAATTATGTGCTCACAAATAATTAATCTAGAAAAAAAAAAAAAAGAACAACTGCCTGAAGTAAAATGTTGGACTTTTTTGTTGATAGTGTCCTATTTGTTTTGTTTTCTTATTTTCCAAGATTTCTATGAGTAAAGTTTTGAGCAAAAGATGCTGTAGTGATGGAATGAGATTGAGAAATATAAGGAAAATGAGAATCTAAAGATCAAGCAAGGAGACTGTGCTTGGGGAAGAGAAGCAATATTACCGAGGAAACAGGGGACAGGTACAAAGTCATGGCCCAAGCATTGCAGAATTTATTAATAAGGAAGGGCAATCAAGCCACTCCACTTCCTCAACATTGTGTCAACCACCTGTAAAAAAATGGAGCATAGACAACTTCAGCTCTGTCATAAAAGACAACCCAGGGAAAAAGAGAGGTGCTTCTAAGACCACCCATGCTAAACCAGGGTAACAACAGATTCAGGAAAGCGACAGTTGTTTCTAGTTGAGAAGTGGGTGGCACTGACTTGGAGTCTCTGGGAACCTAAGAAAGCTTATATTGAGCTAACTTACCTGTGATTACTATCGGAGGCTGTGATATCACTAGAGGGGGAAGTTCACATTTCAATTGCAGTCTTATACTTACATACTTGCTGTTAATCATAATTTGCGATAAAATCCTTATTTTTTAAAATTTCGGGTCAATATGAGAGCACATATGATTGGTTTACAATGTTTGCGTTTGTAAGGTAAAGTCTGCTTCGCGGTTGAGTCCTTCACCCAGGAAGTGTGACATATTCCCCCACATTTACCCATTTTCTTTAACTTTTCCAATTGAATATGTAGAGAAATGGCATTCCAAAATGCTCTAAAAACAATAATCATGAAACCCACAGTGGAAAACAAACATGTAGCAAGGACAAAAAATATGAAATCACCACAAAGGAGGGTCAATCGTGTGGCATAATCAAATGAACCAAATAATAATTAAATGAACCAAATTGCATGCTTTCCCCTCGAACCTGAAATAAAAACAGACACTTGATGTCTTCCTCTCAGAGAGCCGAAGAGGACGCAGGTCAGCATATAGTCAAGTGAAGAAGTTATTCTCTTTTCCCACCATCGGTACTGTGCAGAACAGTCCCATTCATTCCTCTCCCCAAAACCCAAGAAATTAAACAATTTAAAATATTTTTACATACTGATTTTGTTTGTTTTTATACACTTGAATATGTGTGATGGCATAAGGACTGACTCAGCATGGTCACCTTTAGAAGCATTCACTTTTATTTGCCACACTTTGTTCCTTTTTACATTCAGGGACCTTATAAAATTAAAATAGTTTGATTTACAGGAAAGGGACAAAAATAATAGCATTAGCTGAAAATAAGTTTGCATTGTATTAAGCAGAAAGGAGATAATTATAATATCAATGGCCAACACACTAACAGAAATACAAATAACCTTGAGACTTAATATAAAGGCATCGTATTTCTAATTCTTGTAAAGTCTCTGTTTCAGGGACAGCATTAGGGATGCTCCAATATCCCTGCCAAATGCTTCCCTCTACTTCTGGGTGCTACTCCCTGGTGGATGATAAACTGACTTGGTTCAAACAGGATTTCTATTCTAATGGTTGTTATTGAATGAATCAACTGTTTAGAAGTCAAAATACAAGTGGGTATCTTTACCTGCTCTTTAAAAAAAAAACATAATTCATAATGTATAAGGCAAATTTTTCAAAAAAATTCCTTTATGACCCATAATAAGTATCACCATCTGTTTAAATCCTTGACTTTTCTTTCTCTAAATATTACTTTTATTAATTATCATCTACAAATGACTACAGGCATTTTTCACAGAGATTGGCTCTCCATCTGTTTTGGTTTATCATCTAACTGCTGAATAAATGATAGATGCAAAAGTCACATATTTAAAGGGTCAGGAGAAAACTTCTAAATACGGATTAAAAATGTTTTCACGGCTCATTGCCTGTGGCTCAGCGGGCTAAGGCGCCAGCCATGTACACCTGAGCTGGCGGGTTCGAATCCAGCCCAGCCCTCCAAACAACAATGTTGGCTGCAACCAAAAAATGGCTGGGCGTTGTAGCAGGCACCTGTAGTCCCAGCTGCTTGGGAGGCGGAGGCAGGAGACTCGCTTGAGCCCGGGAATTGGAGGTTGCTGTGAGCTGTGATGCCACGGCACTGTATCCAGGGTGACAGCTTGAGGCTCTGTCTCAAAAAAAAAAAAAAAAAAAAAAGTTTTCACATAGTAAATGAGAAAATCTCATGAATGTTATGTCAATCAGGTTGATGAAAATATCTCAGATTGTATGTGAAATCCGCACACTGTACCCCATGATTGAACTAATGTACATAGCTATGATTCAATTAAAAAAAAAAAAAAGTCCCTACTACCACGCTTCTCCCAATTGTCAAATTATTCCAATCCTTAATTCTCAGAGACTATGTGGGATCTTTCTTTCAAGCCTGTTCTCATGATGTTCTCTTTCAAATACAAGTTCCACTTTTGTTCCTCCCTTCCAATGCCAATCTTCAGTTCAAATGAGAGGCCTGAAGTCTGTATTTTTATATTATTTTCTATGAGAGCTTATAAACAACCTAAATAAAACAAAACTACAAAAATCATTTATTCTTCACAATATGGAAAAAATGAAATGTTGATTTCAAATGTGAAACAAATTTTTTTTTTTTTGTAGAGACAGAGTCTCACTTTATCGCCCTGGGTAGAGTGCCGTGGTGTCACACTGCTCACAGCAACCTCCAGCCCTTGGGCTTAAGCGATTCTCTTGCCTCAGCCTTCCTAGTAGCTGGGACTACAGGCGCCCGCCACAGCGCCCAGCTATTTTTTTTGTTTTGTTTTGTTTTGCAGTTTGGCGGAGGCCGGGCTTGAACCCGCCACCTTCGGTATGTGGGGCCGGCGCCCTGCTCGCTGAGCCACAGGAGCCGCCCCTGAAACAAATTTATTTACAGTAAAAAGCAACAACCTTGAAAATAGTTATCTCAAGCCACCAGTGGCAGAAGTCACTGTCCCTGTTCTTACGGTCACGGATTAAAAGTGCAGTTTAAGAAAAGATGTCCTGGAAATCATGAATCTATAAGCTTGTCAGCATTATTCCATTTAAAAATACACAGTGAAATACATGAAATACACAGTAAAATGAACACAAATTACATGAAACATGTTACAGGACCTTGGTCAGAAATTAAAGAAACTCTATCAAAATAACCTCTTTTTTTCTCTAAGACAGAATGACAAACATGAGTGATCAAAACAAGCAGTACATAGAATCTATATCAACTTTGGAAAGGCTTATAATTCTGTCTTGCCAACCGTAACATGAAATACCCCGGGAATATATGATCTTGACAACAAAATCATTGAGCAAGCTGAACAACTGGTTGTTGGTTTTTAGTGGATTATGTCAACTGAAGAGGAAGAATAAAAGATGACTTTAGTGATTGCTTCCCTGGCAGTGGTGTTTATTACTGCCATCCATAACCTAGATCAATACTTTCTTACAGAAAAAAGTGTCTTTGTTACTCACTTGGGAATCTGGGGACAATTATTGTCCAATCTGCTATTTAGCATTTATCGCAGACTATCATATTTCTTTCCAACAAGACACAGGTGTGATTTCATGCAATTATTATAATACTTCCACAAACATGTATGTAGGAGTTTAAAGCACAACCATACATTAATAATTATATTAATGAACTAGAGATGCTGCAAATTATTTATATGCCCCCTAAATCATCAATCAAAATGTAATAGAATTGTTAGTATTTTTAATATTTTCATTTTGAGAAAAATTGATGTTCCAAGCAGCTGCAAAATATAAAATAAAAGATGTATTTGGCAGGTATTTGGTTTCTATGTGTCAATTTGTCATGACCTTTTGGGATGTCAGCTTCTTCATCTGTTAAATAAATGGGTTGGATTAAATTTTGTGCAAGTTCTTTTATGATGAACATCCTATGATTCTGCATATGATACATAGGGCATCATTCTCTTAATCAAAATGTTTATTTAAACAAGTATTTTGAAATCCTTTATAAGAGTAAGACGAATATACTTAAATGTGAATTTCCATTAATGTATTAGAATGTATTTTATATTTGGAAGATCCTAAAAATTTTATCTTGTTAAATAATTTTGTATCATTAAAATATGTACAGTTGTAATACAATTATCTGGTAAAATATAACATTTTTCTGATAAATATTAAAATTCTAAAACATTTAATTTACACAAATGTTTTATAAAATATTTTTACTCTATTTCTAAGGAACTATTGACATTTCACACATACAAAATGAAAACAATTACTGAATAACTAATTTAGCTTTGGTCAAAATTTAGCTAACATTTATTTAAAAAATTTGTCTTACAAAATTAAGGAATTTTAATGAAAAAGGATAACTAAGTGTTGGTGTCCTGGGGGGCCGAGTCTGCTAAGACCTGTAGAACTGACATGACTGGCTGAAGAAATATGAAGTTGGGAACAGCAATGAGAATGAGACGTGAGACACAGAATTGAATTTTCAAAGGTGGGGGCTCAAGGGAACACCGCCTGTTCCTGGGCTCTGGTGAGTAGCCCAGAGTCTTTGTTCCACACAACTTTTCTTGAAATCTGTTTGTTTGTCAGGTGGTAAGTGGAGGGAGGGAACAAAGACACAGTAGGTTTTTTGAGTGAGCTGTCAGATCCTATTGTTATTATTATTAACATTAAGGATCTAAGTAGTTTTGGAGCATCTGAAACTTGAGCCTTGTGTGGGGGAAGCCTCCATTCTGGAGTCCCACTCACAGATTCCTAGGGAAGTGGTAAGCTCCACTAGTTCACTGTGGAGCAAAACACCACTGTGTTCATCTCTTCTGAAGAATTGGTGGGAGAAAGGCTTTTTCCTCTCATCACCAGCCCAGAGGATTTTCCTCTGTGATAAGGGGTGTTAAACTTTCTTGCCCATGTTTCAGGGCTCAAGCTTTGACTGGGTCTCTGCCCTCACCAAAGGTAAATCTCCACAATGAGTATCTGCTTTGTCTGTTTAATGGACAGGAAAGACCTAGGGGGTATAGCTCTTCCAGGTCTTGTCATAACCTCTTTTATGGCCATTTACTTCTTCAGAGTGTTCACAGGCTCAGCAGGGTATTGGTGTATGTTGTATCCCCATTGGGCCAGAGTTGCAAGAAAGGCCTAAAACTTGTTCAGATAAGAAATTTAGCAACGGTTAGCTTAACTATAAACTAGTTTACTTTCTTTGTTCTGACTCCTTCAGCTTACTCCCCCCCGCCATGGCTATTTCTATATTTTTTTCTTTTTTTTTAGCAAGTGAACAGTTTATTAAGAATTAAACAAAGGTATGATGTGATACAGTACAAGCAAGACACTCAAGATAGGTATAATAGTACTATTCACACAAAAACTTAAATTTCACCTCAAAAAAAATCACAAGACAAAAGATAAAGCAATTTCACTGTTATAAAATAACATATTTCATGCAAAGTATTAACTCTGCCCCCCCAAAGCCCAACCTCCCAACAAACAAATAAACAAACAAGGCTTACTTTATAACCTTTTTCTTTTTAGGGGTGCCTTCTCCTGCCAAGAATGGGGTCTCCTCATTCTTCCTGCAACTAAGCTTACATTGTTATCAGTTATATTTACAGAGAAAGTCAATGGCACCTTAGGTAATATGTGACTATTTAAATAAAAAGAAGAATTTTGGCTTGCAACTTATAATACTTCATCTCATACTGACAGTGTATTCTAGCTGTTACAAAGAGTGACTGAGCCAGTGTTTATATGCCCTCCTTTCTATAATTTAAGCTAGTACCAAGATGTAAACAATTTTGAAATTTCATACATATAAATTAAATTATTTTGTTATCTGAGCTGCATACCAAAGTTTCACACATGTTGCCAATTTTCTTGAAAGCTGAGAGTAATAAAGTAGGGTTAAAATATTATAAATTATTTTGCTAATATATCAGCCATACTATTATGCACCTCCAAGACTATATTGTCAGAGGAGGGAATAAAGATATACATGTTTAATTTGATTAAACATCATAAATACATTTGAAACTAAGGTTATATTCAGTTGAAGGAAAAAACTCAACTGTTATCAATTGGTCTGTTAATATGTAACAATCCAATGAAATACGACACATGATTAATTTTGTTAGACATAAGCTTATTGAAGAAAAATACTTTTCGTGTCTCAGTTATTACTTTTTCTTTACATATAGCAAAATTCCTGAATTCTGTGTGTTGGAAAATATTAGTTGGTCAAACATCTGGATTGATCATTATTATTATTCTCATGATATAAAAGAGACCTTTTATTAGTTTGACTTTTAAAACTAATGGCAACATTTTTAGTCCTTTCTAGATCTTGAATCCTTAGCTTAATTTTTGGTAAATAGTTTCACAGTGTTAGGGCAATAGAATATGGTTCAAAATTAAATGTTGAAATGACGGAATCATTATTCTGTTATGCACATTTTTGTCACTATTATTTTTAAAAGTTATTATTTTTAAAGGGAGTTATGAAATTAATGTGAAAAATCTTGGTGAGAATACTCAACTGCCACTTAATGAAATATAACATGAAGTATTTTTTTTCTCTGTTAGGATAAAGTATCTAATTTCCATTTCAAGAAAGTAAAATAAAAAGTAATACTAAACTTCAAAACCCTTAACAGAATACATGGAGAGAGTTTTTACAGTATTATTTTTAAATTATTATAGCAACTGATAAAGGAAAAATTCAAATCATTAAAAATAACAGTTGTAGCCAATTAAATTTTATTTCTTACTTTATAACTCCTTGATTAGTTAGGTGTGCATAAATTGAAGATATGTCGGGAAACTAATGAGAGTGACTTAAAATCTGATTATCTTTCAGGGAAGAATACTTTATTTGAACATATGTGAAACAAGATTTTATTTAAAATCATTATGTTCACTCAAAAGCATAAAAGTCTATGAAGATGACCCACAGTTAGCCAAGTGTTGTGGTAGGTGCCTGTAGTCCCAGCTCCTTGGGAGGCCGAGGCAAGAAAATCCCTTTAGACCAAGGCTTTGAGGTTGCTGTGAGCTGTGATGCCACGCACTCTACCAAGAGTGACATAGTCAGATTCTCTGTCAAGGGAAAAAAAAAAAAAAAAAGAAAAGAAAAAAAAGATGCCAACAGGTAACAGGTTTGCTCTTCTTTGAATCACTCTTATTGGAGTGAAGTGCACAAAAAAAGTTCAAGTTTTATGTTGTGGAATTACCAATGTACTATACTTTGAAATTAGTTGCTGAAACCAACCACCAGCATATTCAGTTTATACTTCTCAACAGAGGTGCCAGATTTTGTGTTGTGTAATTACTTTAACTATAAAGTAGCCCTATTTTTATCCATTATACATGTTCTCATGTTATGCCAATGAATATAACATATATTAATGATCCTTAACAAAAAGTTCATCCTTTGTTTTAGACATTTTCTGGTTGTTAAGACAACTTACAATGTTTCCTCTTTGCTGAGAAAAGTGCTGCAATCCACAGACATCCATGCTAATTATTATTCCATGGCATGATCATGATTCCTGAACATAGTGGATCAGAACAGATAGACACGTGGCCACTTCTGAGGCCACAGTTACTCTGGAGCTTGTACTGGAACTGAGACCAAGCAAACTTCATCTCTACTGATGTCTCACATGGCAAAGGCAAATATGTTAAAATTAGGAAGGAGTTTTTCAGCTGACCATAAGTACCCTCAAAATAAATGTGATGGGATGCATGATGGGGATTTTGTTTTTCAATTCATTGTTGTAGATTGAAATCTACATTAAAGGTTTCAAATAATTTCTTTGTTATAGGCAGTGCTGATAATTCAGAAAACTACTGGCATTTTTGTTGAACCAGTGTACAGTAGGATAGTCATCTTCAAAAATCACCTCACTTGGGTAATGTAGAAAGTAATTAGAATTGAAAATGTGTACTTCATGCTGTCTATTATGTGTCAAATTATACGTCCTTATGTATCAGAGAACAAAGATCGTTTTTCTAATCTGTACTACTACCAATATTTCCTTTTATGTTCTCCTTTAACAACACCCACCTCCTCCAGCCAAAAAAAAAAGGAATTTGCCAAATATAATAGATCTACAGTTTTTTCATTATGGATAATTGTTGGTATTACTGGAATTGCTATTAGTCTGAGGGCACAATGTAGCTTTGACCCTGAGTCTATTAGAATTGTGCAATTCTGACAGCAAGAATTAAATATCAAGACACAGTTTTCAGGGACCTGTCTGTGATAGGCAATTATCAGAGAAAACTGGAATCCTAACAGTATGTAAGAATGTGAAGGAAGACACCAATTAGATAACTATAAGTATCCTTAGAGGTAAACTTAATCTGAACAACAGATCTGAAATTGCTTTAGTTTGAGAAAGGGTCTATCAAAGTTGATTACAAATTATTGTTTATAATATTCTCTCAAGATATTTGTTTGAACTTGGAGCAAAATAAAGTGAAGTAGGTGAGTTGCTGACTTATGGAAATGATTTTGGTCTGAAAATTTTGAGTAATTTCTTAGTTATCAGTAGAACAAAGATGATGTCTATCTATAAACATGAGAGCAACAAATAAACGTCTGAATTACTAGTCATTTTTAACAACTTTTGGGCCTGAAATGTGTCATGTATATGGCAAACTCCTATATCCTTCAATTATATTGTTTACCAAATATCTTCCAGGAAAAGCATGGTTAAAATTTAAAGAAGAGTGTAAAATAGAGACTTTCTAGGTAAGAGGTCAATCTACTAATATCTAGGTGAATGCAGCATTTAAAACATATGCTTATGTCAAAAGTGGCCTTTTCGTAGTTCATATATTTCTTATTGAAGTTGGCAATGCCCATAACAAGACCACATCAGCACTTAAAAATTACATCCAACTAAATCCAACATAGGCATCTGTGTTGGCTTAAGCAATACTTATGGAAATATCTCTGGATTATGTTTTTCTAGGCATGGTTTAAATCTGAGAGCTATTATACAAATGTTCTCTACACAAACGTGATTCCGATAAACTCTCTGCACTTATAAATCCCACACAGTTGGGAGAGAAAATGGATGTTGTACAAAAGTTTCAGATAACAACAGCTGCAGGCAAGCTGTGCATCTGGCACATTCTGACTCTTGTTGTAAGCACACGGTGCATGTTAGCAATCGCTTTCCTTATTCTTGTGATTGTATTCTATACAATTTGCATCATTTTTCCATAATTATGGACATCCTACAGACATCTATCAAAGATGTCCCAAATTTCATCTTTCATTTTGTTACATCATTGCACTGTAGCAGTATGCCATAGCACTATCTATTCATCTTTTACATTCCGCATCTGTGTGCATTTAATACTGATAAAAAGAAAACTGCTCATCATAGTAATAGGTTGAGGCAGGAAAATAAGAATTATTTGGGCCATGCCAGTCACTCTCAATTTCATAAGTAACAGTGATTTTTTCATTGTTAGCATCAGTTAAATAAATATTCATTAAGGTCAACATTGTTGGGGGGGGAATTTACTCTTTTATTCAAGGAAACAAAAATAGTATATGAAATATTAGTTCTATGCAAAAATATTTGGTGCAAATTTTAAGTTTTACAGATTTTTCAAAGTTATGCAATTAGCAGTGTTCACAGGTTCAATTTACCTGCTTTATTATGACATTATCTTGGAAAATAGCAATTATCGAGCATGTACTATTTTCCATACACTACATATTTATTTCATGTAATTCTTCCAACAACTCTAAGCCAGAACAACAGATCACAGAAAAAAAACAAAAGGCTTAAGGAAGTTTAGTATGTTTCATATTATTCTGTTTTACTTTTTGTGATTTGTTGAGGGCACAAAGAATTAGGTTACAATGAATGTGGTTTGTAGGTAAAGTCCCTCTTGTAATTGTGTCCTGCCCCCAAGAGGAGTGCCATACACTGTAACCCCCAACCTCTTCCCTTCCCGTCTCTTCCCCCATCTGACCCCTCATTCCTGTATTAGATCATCTTCTGCCATCATGTTAGAATTGAGTAGATTTGTGCTCTTCTTCTCCATTCTTGTGATGCTTTACTAAGAAGAAAGTGTTCCAACTCAATCCCGGTTAATTTAAAGATGCAAAGTCTCCCTTGGAGAAGCATGAATCCCATGTACTCAAGTTTGATATGAGGCCAATTAATGACAATTATTGACACTGTGGGGGTGAGGGAAGGGGAGAGCAGAGAGAGAAAGAATGAGGGAGGGGCAGGGGAAAGGAAGAGCAGAGAGAGGGACGGAGCGAGGGGGTGGGGTCTTGGTGTGTGCCATAGCTTTTGGGAGCAAAGCAAGATTGTAAGAGGAACTTTACCCAACAAATGCAAATCAGTGTAACATGGTTTCTTGTACCCTCAATGAATCCCCAATAATAAATAAATAAAAAATAGATGCCAAGTCTCCATCTCTTTTAGTGGCTGAACAATATTCCATGGTATATATATATATGCCACAGCTTGTTCATCCATTCCTAGAGAGGAGGGCCTTTAGGTTGTTTCCATATTTTGGCGATTATAAATTGAGCTGTTATGAACAGTTGAGTGCAAATGTACTTATGATAAAATGACTTTTTCTCTACTGGGTAGATGCCTAGTAAAGGGGTTGCAGGATCAAATGGGAGGCCATACTTCCTTACAAAAAGATTGTGTCCATTTGCAGTCCCACCAGCACTGTAAATGTGTTTACTTCTCTCCACAGTGTGCCAGCAGCTGCATCTTTGAGACTTTGTGATGTGGGCCCTTCTCACTGGGGTAAGGTGATATCTCAGGGTGGTTCTTATTTTCATTTCTCTGATGATTAGGGACAATGAGCATTTTTTCATGTGTTTGTTAGCCATTCATTTGACTTGTTTTGTTTCACATTATTCTTTACATTTTTTCACACTAAATGGTAGACAGTATTCAAACCCAGGATTCTATGACTCCAGAGTTCATTTTCTTAAGCCTTCCACTCACTATTCTGTCTAATTAGGTGCAATTATACAGAGTATTTTTTTTTATTTTGTCAATGTTAATAGATAAATCCCCTATATTCTCAGAATCTGAGTTAAAATTTTCTATATTCACCATGCCAAAGCCTTTACAATTTTCTCAAGTTTCAAATGTAAAACAAAGTAACTAACTCATTTTCACCTATTTTTAAGTGGAACTAAGTTTTTGTTATCCATAGAAAACCTCTGGCTGTGGGTAAATTGTGCCTTGAGAGTATCTTCTCAAAAATGTCTCATAAATGCCCTTTCTAACAAAATAACAGGGATTTTTCATCCTTTTTGTAGCCTTCACGGTAGGATATATCTTAGCAATCACACAATGTCTATCTCTCCCTGTTTCTCTTCATCTCTTTTTCTCTGTGATCCTCTTCTTCCTAAATTTAATACCAGAACTATCTGGAAGTTATAAAGAACAGGAGGATTTTTAAAATGAATACAAGGCAGGGCTGGGCACAGTGGTTTAGACCTGTGTCTGGGGAGAGCATTGCCTGAGCTCCGCCTGAGGTCAGCCTGAGCCAGAGCTAGACTTCCTCTCGAGAAATAGCCGGGCATTGTGGCAGTCGCCTGCAGTCCCAGCTACTTGGGAGGCTGAGACAAGAGTCTAGCTTGAGCCCAAGTGTTTGAGGTTGCTGTGAGTGGTGATAACATGGCACTCTACCAGAGGAAATAAGGTGAGACTGTCTCAAAAAAAAAAAGAAAAGAAAAGAAAAGAAAATGAATATTAAGACAAGCTTAATTAGTTAGTTATTTACAGAAGCCTAAATCTTGCCCTACACATTATATTTCAGAGAATACCATGTCTCAAAACATAAAAAACAAAGTAATTATCTAGAGTTTGGGGAGGATGGAGGAGGGGGGCAGAAAGAAAAAGAGAGAGAGAGAGAGATTCAGGGAGCATGGGAAAGAATATCAAGAGGTAGGTTTTGAATGTCAGTCTCTGTGGCATAAATTCTCCAATTTTAGGAGATTAGTTTAGTGTCTAGGGATGCAAAGCTGTTAGGAAATAGAGTAGAATCTCCATTTCTTGAGGAGTGGAATAATTCCAATGATACAGATCCTTTTTTGAAACTACTGTTATATTTGTACGGAAGGTGCCATTCTCACCCCGAGTGGCCTTAGGAATGTCTTATCACTGCTACTTTACTGATGCCTGCCTGGCATGCTATCTATCCCCTTGGCTATATGGAAAAATCTCTTTTAGAATTTCTATGCTGCCATCAGGTAATATGATCTGAGGAAAGTAGAAGCTTAATAAGAAAAAAACTAACATTTTAAAATAATTACCTAAATAATTTTTCCAAGTTGTGGCAGATAAGGAGTTGGAGTGAGCTCTTCCACTCCATTCCACTTATTTCTACATAAGACACCTGACTGCATGTGTTACTTGCTTGGTACACAGAGCAAGTAGCCGTCGTTATGTATAAGTCAACCCTTATTCAAACAAGCCAGATAGTTTCTTCTGAAAAAACAATTAATAAACTCTATTAGTAAGACAAATTACTAAGCTAGATCTATCTATATTTCTCCCCATTAACTACACAGGGCGCATCTAGGCAGAAAACAAACACAAGACAGCAGGCCACTTAGAAGGTTTTCTGTTTCTGTGTTTTTATCTGAGTAGACTGAGTGAGTCCAATAAAACTCTTGAGGCAATCATTGCTGAATTATTATACGCTACTGACTGCACCCCAGGGACGGATACATCGACAAAATACAGGTGGCTGTGGAGGACTTCATTTATTTGGACCAATGTTACGAGCTAACATTAAGCTTTAGTACGATAGAGATTGTTTTGGCAATTCAGAAAAGCTAAGATTTTCACTAACAGGTAAGTAAATAACTGTCTGAATCACATTTCTCATGTTCTTTAGGATGGCTTCGGGCAAAAATTGTGAATTAAATGTGTCTTCGCTGTGCTCACTTCACTGCCTCTCAAGCTCTTCCTGGGAGAAAAGACTTGAAATGATCGTTAACAAATGTGCATGATCAGAAATTAGTGTGCTGTTCCTCTAAATATATTTCTTAACCTTATTTGTAGTTACAAAATAAGACGTCATGCTCATTTTAAGAGGCTCAAGCTTCAGGTTAAGCCTGTAGCTGGCAGGGATATCTTTCAATGTTTCTATCATTCCACAGAATAAAAATTCCTCATCACTTAAGCAAATGTGCAAAGTGAAGACATGCTCCAGAGGTGTTAGAAAAAATAGATGTGGAAGACCAGTAGGTGTTAACTATGCATCGTAGGGTTGATGGTGCTCCCGGGAAAGTAGACAGCACCCACAGCTGTAGCCCTCCTGCCTCCATCTTTCACTTTGAAAATGTGACTGGTTTGGGGTACGCTCTTGGATTGATGCATTGAGACTACTTTAATTCAGAGCAAGTATAGCAGGTTACTGAAATATGTCATTCTGGTTTTACACATTTTGTTCTGAATTACGGCTTAGCACGACTAACATTTCAAGTTGTACATACACTGTATTTCTTCTGAAAGCATAAGTGTCATGAGTGTTTAATAAGTTTTATATCATTGATATTTCATTCCAATACACAGTAGGATCTGAAAAGTGTTTCTATTGAGACTGAGCTTGAGAACCAGAAGTTAAGGCATCTAAGCCTGATCCATGGCCTTTCTCAGACTGGAGGTAAGGGTTGAGGAGGAGAAGAAGGAATACCTTATTACAGTGCACCAAAGTTTTATATTTTATAATCCTTTTTAAAAGCTAAGGTAAAAAAATAAAGTTTAATCAGGAGATGCAAAAAGAATTAATTAATTTTCATTTTGTAGGCAGTCTGGACAACTTGACCTCTCCCTGCCCAAGGCTAAGGTTCTTGTCTCCTACAGAATTGCTGCTGAACATCATAAACATCACACTGCTACCTGGCACTGTCTGTGTTCCACTAAAATGGTATATTTTTGTGTCAGTCAGTTCCACTAGTCTCTGAGCCCCTCATGAAGAGAGTCATGTCCAGTATTTTACGATCATTAATGAGGGTATCACTTGGCATTTAGTAAGTGTTAGTTAATCTAAATTGAAAATTAGATGATATATTTTCAAAGTTTAATGATCATTTAGTTAGTCAATAGAACTAAGAATCAGAGCTGCAATGAGTAGGCTCTTTGGCTGCCATTTGTACAAATAATGTCACCTCCAGGGAGGTGTCTGTGGCTCAGTGAGTAGGGTGCCGGCCCCCTATAGCAAGGGTGGTGGGTTCAAACTTGGCCCTGGCCAAACTGCAACAAAAAATAGCCGGACATCAATTATAGCACAAGAATACAGGGAAAAGGGAAGGGGAGCGGAGGGAATGGGGAAGGATGGGTGGAGGGAGGGCAATTGGTGGGATCACACCTACGGTGCATCTTAGCAGGGTACTGGTGAAACTTATTAAATGTAGAATATCAATGTCTTCGTATAGTGATCAGGAAAATGCCATGAAGGCTATCTTTAACAGTAAGACCAAAATATTTCAGATTGTATATGAAGTCAGCACATTGTGCCCCATGATTGCACCAATGTACACAATTATGATTTAATAAAATTATTTAAAAAAATAGCTGGGCGTTGTGGCACTCCCCTGTAGTCCCAGCTACTTGGGAGGCTGAGGCAAGAGAATTGCCTAAGACCAGGAGTTGGAGGTTGCTGTGAGCTGTGTGACACCACAGCACTCTACCGAGGGTGATAAAGTGAGACTCTGTCTGTACAAAAAAACAAAATAAAAAATAATAATAATAATGTCACCTCCAGCCAAAGACCTTGAGGTACATATTGGGAAAGTTGGGTATGTGTTGTATCAAAGAAAGATGAGTGTCCTAGAGAACTATGTACATGAGATAGTGCTTAGATTTGTGTTATGAGACTTTGCAGAAAGTTTAGGAAGTAGAGCTTTCGGCTGCATGAGATGCAGTCAAGTAGGTAATTCCACCCTTGGTATCTTCACAAATCTTATCTAGAAACAATGCTTAATCTGTAGTTGGTAAGGTAGCAGGAGTTACATATACCAGACAGAGAAAAAATAATAGGTGATATGTTTTATGTTATACATAGCCACCTTGCTTTTTTATCTTCTCAGATAAGATTAAAGAAAAAACTTATCTTGTCCTGCCAATGTTGTCCAATGAGATTAATTATATTCAGTGAGATAAACTCTCAAGCTGGCTTTGAATGCAAGGTCAGTTCTAGAGAACACTAAGGCTTTGCTGTGTTTTCCAGAATTTATGGTATGCTAACCTATTTTCATGATGTTTTTCTATGAGACTAATTATGTTAAGAGAAACTCCCAGGCTAGCTTGTAGTGCAAGGTCAGTTACACAAAGCACTGAGGCTTAACTGTGTTTCATAGAAAGTAGGGTATGCTAACCTCTTATTCAATGTATGTTCTTAGGAAGTACATAAAAATCTTTTGGAGAGAACAAAATGATGAGCCCTTTTGTGAGAGAAAAATGAAGCAAGCAGAGTTTAAATTAACTTGTCCAGGTCTTTTAGTTAGTAAGTGGCAGATCTTAAAATTTAATCCTTGAATTCTTACTCAAAAAGCTACATAAATTTGTTCTTATCTCATAATCTAGGCTATCTTATATGGGAGACTGACAAGCCACAAGTAACTATTAGAATCAAAATTTAAAACATCTGGACCTACAAGCAAAAATACTCCAGTAGCAACAAGCATACCAAGCTTCTGGATTTTATGTATTAGTACTGTCCTCCAGTAAGAGAAACCAGGGATCACTGAAGAAATGGCTGAATGGAGGAATGATGAAGGAAGAGTCTAATAAAGAAATTGATTAGATTATGCCAAAGGGACATGGGATTAAACTTAAAAATCTCTTAAGTCAAAAGTTAGAAAACATTTAGGAACAAAATAAATACAATCTCGTTAGATTACAACTCATAGTATAACATAAATACCGTAAGTCAAGACTGATATAAATACATGATTGAATAAATTAATGATTGGGGGATCTTACACAAATCTACTAGGCAGAAACATTTCAAATAATTTGTGCAGCTGCTTCCCCCTCACTAGATTGCAAATCCACGCTTCCTCAGTGAGGCTTTCTCCAAGTGATTTCCTTCCAACGAGTACACTATGGAAATAGAGGAAAAAAAAAAGAGTAGTTTTGTACTGGAAAATGTTGATAAACACTGCCTCAGCCAGATGATAAACTTTAACATGAACAATCATAAGTACTGTTGATGATATTTACCCTCAGTATGATGTAATGAGAATGGCAATTTACCTCAAGATTCTTTGTTTCCAAAACCTACAGCACAGTTGAAATCCCAGATCAAACATTAGTGAAATCACAATATAGGACTATTCTACAAAATACCTGACCATTAGTGTACTTCAGTGTAGAGGACTGGACACCGTGCTTGCAAAGGACAGTTACTGATTCTTATCACATTAAAAGGAATCGCTGAGAACAGGACAGTGTCCTGGCAAGCCTAGAGACGTTTTGTGACTTGAGGGCAATCCCCCAAGTAACTCAGTGTTCCAGAATGAGATAAGGTCGGTCACTCACTAGTAAGCATGTGTTAAACATTGATGCTTAGTAGTTCTTCATGAGGGTTGTGGGAAAGAACACGTGAGGAGAGCATGTGGCAATCCTTACGCAGGCAGCCCTCGTATGTAATTACCTGAACTCTCCACACCTGTTGTGTATAACCTTAATAAATAGCCTTTGTGGAGGGGGCTCAGGGTTACCCTGTAATTAAGGTTAGCCTGCCTCCCCCAAGCTTGTACTTCTAATCTGCATCACGCCTGGGTCCTTCCTGCAGCAACCCAGACCCAGGGCCTCAGGGGTCATGACACTTCAGACTGTCCACAAAACAGAAAACAAGACTGAGAAAGTGTCTCAGCCTAGTGGAACCTAAGGGGATAGGAAGATGTAATACTGTATCTTGTATGGAAGGCTGGAACCGGAAATATACAGTAGGTATACAGTTAGTAAAGCAACTGTGGAATTTATGTAATGATGTATTCATATTAGTTCATCAAATGTAATACATGTGCCTTACTAAAAGCAAGATGTTAATACTAAGAAAAACTAAGTATGAGGAATATGGGAACCCCGAACTATCCTTGCATTTTTATTCCTGAAAGTCTAAAATTGTATAAAATAAAATTAATTTTATTCTAAAATATAAAGCTTATTGAACATGACAATGTTCTTCTTATCTCAGTTTTTCAACTAGAGCAGCCCCAGTTCAAGTTCTGTCTCCATTTGCAGCTTAGACGTAAAGCACATCCGTCATTGTGCAAACCCCTAGGGGAGCCGTATTCTAGATCATTTTTCAGCTTTCTTCTTTCCTCCTTTCACGAATTCAGCCTCTGTACCAAAATCTAAAGTTCTATATCTAGGAATGAAAATACTGAAAAATAAATACTTGGTCTTGTTAGCCCTTGTTACATTTCAGATATTCACATTCTGATTTCTTTAGATTTTTGAAATATTTAGTCTCTAAATTTTTTAAGGGACTTTGGTGTACAATAAATATTAAAACATTCCAAAGTCTAATTAAAAAGCCCAATTAAAGATCTTTCCATCATCTCTTTGGAATTTAGTGAGGTATTTTGCTTTTCCAAAGGTTGTGATGCCCCTGGGAATTTTTATCATTGGCAGAAAATCTTCATCTACTACGCTTTATAAAAAATTCTCTTTCTGACTCTGGTAATGTTCATTATGCTTATTATAGAAATGTATTTCTTTTTTCAATAAGAGAGTACCTCATATTTCTTATATTAACTTGAAAAAATCTTGAATTATGTGTAACACAAATATGATAGCTAGAATCATCTCAAATATATACAGTCTTGATGTAATGTGCCTTAGTTTAGTTGAAATCTACAGCTCACATTGTTTCTAAAAATATAGGTTTTGAAAAAAGTATTATTTTCATCCTTAAGACACAAATAAAAGCTAATTTTTAAAAAACCTACAGAAGTTTATGCATTTAATTTTTATATTTCAAAAGCCATACAAATCAGAAAAACACTTAAGTTTCTACAATTTAGTGAGAAAAGAACAAAATTATTTCCCCAAAGTATAGAAAATACATATTTCTCCATTAAAATATTATTGGCAGACGTGAGCTACTCCATGAAAATATGACACATTTTCAACACAAAATGTGGAGGAGTGAACGTCATGCTTGCAAAGACAGTCACCAGGTTCGTAACAAATCTAAGGAGAGGCCAAGAGCAAGACATTCTCCTGGCAAGCCTAGAGATACCTTGTGACCTGAAGGCAAGCCCCCAAGTAACTCAGTGTTCCAGAAGGAGAAACGATCAGGCACTCGATAGTAAGCAGGTGCTAACCCATAAACATTTCATGGCACTTCATTCGGGGAGTTGTGGAGAAAGAGCAAGTAATTTCCTTTTTGTAGTCCTTAAGTATGTAGCTCCTGCCCTTCATTACTTAGCACTCATCACACCTGTTGTGTATCCCCTCAATAAATAGCCACTGCAAAAGTTGTCAAGCACCTGTGGCGAGCCTCAACTCTTTTTTTTTTTTTTTTTTAATTTTATTGTCTTTATTCATAGCTGTGTACCATAGTGCAATCAAGGGGTACAATGTGCTAGTTTCATGTACAATCTTAACCATTTTCATCAAACTGATTAACATAGCCTTCCTGGCATTTTCTCAGTTATTATATGAAGACATTTGTATTCTACATTTAGCAAGGTTCGCCTGTGCCCTTCTAAGATGCACCGTAGGTGTGGAACCACGAGTTACCCTCCCTCCACCCCAACTTCCCCGCTTCCCTCCCTACCCTTCCCCTTTCCCCATTTTCTTGTGCTATAGTTGGGTTATACCCTTCATACGACAGCTATAAATTAGCTTCATAGTAGGACTGAGTACACTGGATACTTTTTCTTCCGTTCTTAAAATACTTTGCTAAGAAGAATATGTTCCAGCTCCATCCATGTGACATGAAAGAGGCAAAGTCTCCATCTTCCTTTAAGGCTGCGTACTCTCATTCCCATCCTGGTTGTCTCCTTCATGCGGCTCTGACAAAAAAAATGTTATTTAAAACTAATCCTAAAATGTTTCTTTTGTTTCCCTAAAGTTCACACTGTTACATGACAGCGTCTTAACAATTTAAAGTGTATAAATTGTGGCAATATTCATCATATTAAAACAAATGAGTCTAAAATTAAAGTAACCATTATTCTTTTATATTCAAATAAACTTCTGAGTAAAACATTGGCTTATAATTTATAAAATGTCTTATATCACCAAACTGTCACATGCAGGTATTTCATTTTGGCTCTGAGCCTTCTATTTTCTGAAAGACATGAGACACATGTGGATTCTGTGAATTAAAGATTATGTTTAATCGGGCCATTACTATGGTTCATACTGATATGTACCCATCTGGCAAAACCGTGGGTGGGGTTTGCCTTATGGCACCATGTGTGATATTTACTGACAAGCTTCCTAGGAAAGAACTTTTGCTAAAGCAAACTTAAGCATATATAATTTGATCCAATAACAATGCATTAGTCTTCAATGCAATGCATTATCTTGTGTTCCCTCACAGTAATGAGAAAAATAATATCTGATGTTATATACAGATATGGTAACATACAATGGTTGTATTTTCAACACACAAATCACTGTGATATCCCTTAAAATGTAACAGAGCTTATTTTATAGGATTTAACACAAAAAAGTTAATTTGTGATGAAACATGCAATTCATTTTTACCGCTTGTGGTTTCTAAAATGAGAGGAGGATGCAGTGTTCTGTAACTTTCAACACACTTTATGTTCTCCCCAGTAGGTTTATTTGTTTTGCTACTCTTCTTATGCACACTGAGCTGAAGATAGGTTACTTTGTTGTCAGTTCAATGAAATAAAGATGAAATCAGCAGCAGGGTCTAACGCTCCAAGTGGCCCCATCGTGACTTTACTTCAAAATGGTCTAATGGGATAAAATATATTCTACCTCTCTTTCTTGTTTAGTAAAGATATATGACTTCACTGTCAGAGCCTTGCAGAGGAAATGAAATCATTGACATAATACAGTGCGTCTCAACTTGACACAATAGGGCTTAAATTGTGTTTTTTGTTTTCTTTCTTATTTTTCATGACTTGGAAATTTTCATTCTTGATTTTTCACCCATATGGGAATGTAGAAAATAAAGATTGTTGTAACATGGTGCTCATTTCCATTAATCACAACAGATATTCGGCTATGTTTTTGTTTGTCCTTAGGTTACATCCGTTACTTTCGGGGATCCCTACCTCGTCTCAGGGTAACATTTTCAGGAAGGGTAATTTAAGGAACTTGCGACAACACTCTGCTCACGAAAAGCAGAATATAAAATCATTGGATCAAGAGTGGAATGAGACAGATCTATTTCAAGCATGTAATTTATACATAGCAAACTGTTGAGAGTCTTTAAGACATAGATCCAAAATTTGACACGATTTCAGTAGCTGCCCCCTAATCCTAAGATTTAGGAAAAAAAAAATCTAGCCAGGAGGCAATAATGATTTTCAAGATATTTCCAAGGCTGTTTCACTTGCTGAGATGTCCAAAGAAGCCTTTTTGGTTTGTTTGTTTTTGGAGACAGAGCTTCATTATGTTGCCCTCAGTAGAGTGCTACAGTGTCAATCTCAAACTCTTCGGCTTAAGTGATTCTCTTGCTTCAGCCTCCCAAGGAGCTGGAATTACAGATGCCCACCACAAGGCCTGGTTATTTATTTTATTTATTATTATTTTGAGGTAGTTGTTTGGCAGACCCGGGACAGGTTCGAACCTGACAGCCCCAGTGCATGTGGCCGGCACCCTAGCTGCTGAGCTACAGATGCCAAGCCCCAAGAAGCTATTTTAAGTGAAAGATTTTTCTTTTTCTATTTTGAAACAAAGGCTTACTTTTAAGCTATAGGGAACAATGTTTGAAGAGTTCATAATGGAATTTCGTCTTCACTGTGTTCTTGGTCTCAGTGATTCAAAGAATGAATCCATGGACCACAGATCAGTGGTAAGACAGGATTTAATTAGAGAAAAAGAATACAAAATCACCAAAGCTCCTGGCAGAGAGAAACAATCTAAGCCTGGAGAAAAAAACTCGCTCTCTCTCTCTCTCACCAGATTCTTTGTCTAGGGAGTGGTTCTCAAGCTTCTTAATGCCTCAATCCTTTAATACAGTTCCTCATGTTTTGGCTACCCCCAACCATAAAATTATTTTCCTTGCTACTTCATAACTGTAATTTTGCTACTGTAAATATCTGATATGCAGGATGTATTTTCATTGTTCATGACCCACAGGTTGAGACTCCTGGTCTAGGGCTATATGTAGGTGCATGAATTCCTTGCATATGAGGCCAGGAAATGAATGGATACAGTCCATTTGCTGGGACAAGGTGAATGAATGTATTAAAGAATGGCCACAGTCCATTCATGGAATTGAGTCCTGGAACCTCACATGAAATTGACCTAGGCAGAGGAAATGGGGGTTCCCTGTTCAGTCATAAATGTAAAGGGAAGAAGACACCAAGGCACCGGTGGTGTCTCCCCAGCTGTTGTCCAGCCCCTCTTGCTGTTAGAGCCTCTGGTGGAGGTGAGTGGGTGGGAGCCTGTCTTGTATCAGAGTCACTGAGAAATCAACTCACAAAAGGCAGATTAATTGGAGAAAAGGCATGCAGAATTTGTTATCTTGTACATACGGGGAGCATCTCAGGGTAATTAACCAACCTCCCAATGGAGTACGGAAGCTTATATTCCATCTTGAGGTTACAGAAAGAATGGAAGCTTGGATCATGCAACGCAGGTGATGTGAGGGAGAGAAGATGGATCTTGACTAGCAAAGGTGGTCTCATTATACACGCGAAACCTCACAGGTAACAACCCTCTAGGAGAGGATAGATCCAAATGTTTCTTTCAGATCTTTAAAGAAGACTGACAGTCAATCTTTTGCAGATCTGGACATGGGAAGGCCCGTCTGTGTCCGTGTAGAGTCTCTGCAGATAACAAATTTCCCCAAGCTTTGAAGACCTGATTCTGTTTGCCAGCTCTCTGACAGCCATCTCACCAGATATCAAGGAAATATATTTTGGGGAAAAGTATCTTTATTTCCTTCAAGCCCCAACAGTTTTTATTTGTTTTGTTGTCTATGTGTATCTTGATTTGTGTTTTAGAGAAGAGTGTTATGTTTTCCCATCACATTCACAATATATATACAGGAGGTATATTGAATAATTTTACAAGGAATCTATTATTTGGTTTGTTTTATTTTTCTGTTATGTTTTCTTCTGCCTAGGACTTCTTAAAGAGTGAGGGGATATCTTGTATTAGGAGGAAAATGCACTGGTATAATTTGTAAAATGGAGAGTAAATGCCTGCTTCCAGAATTTACTACAGAACAGTTACGAGCAAGTCATTCTCTGCATTAACATACTTTCTTCATGCCTCTTCATTCACTCATCTTTTTTCATTCACCACTTGGAATCTTTTCTTTGACATCGTTTTTCTTTTAAAAATGGCCATAGCTGATAGATTTGTCCCATCTACACAACAGTGAAATATTTTTTCTCACATCTACCCATCGTAATAGTCCTGGTCTCTGCTCCTTTGATGCCCACAGTTCTGTTGGATGGTGCATCCAGTGAGAGTGGGACATCCTCCACGTTGGCGATTCGGGAGCGTTCAGAATTGCTAACCTTTTAAAGATTCATAACATGACAACAAAATGCCAAAACTTGATTCTCATGGGCTGCTTTGGGGCAATTTTTTTTCATGCCCTTATGCTCATATCTTCTTCCTTCACAAAGTTAAAGCACCATTATGTTTCCCTGAGAAATTATTAATGGCTTATCTCCTGTGATTAGCTTTATCCTCTTTTCATATCTTCTTGATCAAAAGAGAGATCCCAGGTCTTTGCCTCCTGCTCTACCTCTGTCCACTTGGGAGGTTTCCTCCCCATTGCCTTATCCTGTCTTGACCTCTGAAGAAGCTTTACCCTCTGTTGCCTCCACAATCTGATGACATTGTCTGTGAGAGTAGGTTGACAGTGTCTCTTGGTCACTCTGTTGCCATTCTGTAGGATATTTAATGGTGCACGAAATTATTTTGATAATTCCCAAGGGATTTTCCAATAGTTGTTAAAATATCAGCTAGATTTCTAGCTCTCACCTAAAGTGTGTGAAAAGTATTATGTTTCCCTTCATTGGCTGAAATGCTTTCAAATTTATTATTAGATCAATCAAAACAATTATCTTATTGCAAGGTATGATTTGCCATACAGATACTGTTATCGCTTTCCAAAGTTACACTTTTAAGACATACACATACAAGGTCAGAAAATTAAGTTCATAACCTTATAGTAGAAAAAGTACTACACAACTCACTCCTGGGTGTCACTTTTGTCACTTTCAAAGTACTCCCTTTGGGAAGCTATACACTGACACTAATGCCTAGTTCACCCTTCAAAGCAATTTTGGAACACTTTTTCTGGAATGCCATCATAGCTGTTGTCATATGAGTTCTGACAATCAAGTTCTCGAACTCACCTTAGAAAGCATTTTGGAATGCTGTGTAGGCACTGGGGTCAGTGCGTATCCTCCCAAGTGGAGTGCTTCGAAGGTGCCCAGAGTGATCTTCAGCAATAAGATATTTAGCACTTTTTCTAGGATGAGTTCGTGAACTTAATTGTCAGGCCTCATATGAGGGTAGCTCTGATGGCACTTCCAGTAACACAGTTCTAAAATCACTTTGAGGGGTGAACTAGCATCAGGTTATAGCTTCTCAAGACGAGTACTTCAATGAGAGCTGTGGCCCTTTGTGTAGGATGAGTTTGTGAACTTAATTGTCTGACCTTGTAAATGAAAGAATTAAAAACATTTATATAGATACACAATTAGTACTAGCGCCATATAATACACATCTTTGTTTTTCCCTCAAAACTTGGGGCAAGTGCATGCATTACACATGACAAAATACGGGACTTAATAAATTCATCAGATGGTCTGGCATGTCTGATCAAAACTGAAGTCAAACAAAAAATGGAACTTCTTTTAAAACTTTGATTGAGAAAATGTCAATATATATCTTTAGCTTCTAGTTTAATCTCAAAAATACTATAATTGTGTCTTTGAACACTTTATAAACTGTCGAGCATAAATAAAAATATAATGTAAAAATATATTTATCATTTAAATTAAATAATATTATGAATTTGCTACAATTGATCATTTATTTTTCATGGTTTCTTCAAATATATTTTTAGCTTTATAAATTTAGGTATGATTATACAGGTTACTACCAAACTTTGAGACAGATTATGTTATGGGCTCCTAGCAACTCGACATTGCGAGGGGGAGATTCGTTTGTTACTATCCACACAGATTTTACATTTCCATGTTTTGTGCATCTCCAAACTTTGTAATGACCCACATATATTCACAGAAGGTGGCAAAGATAATATTGAATCACCCTGTACTTCCCATTCATTTTAACTATAGTTTTGTGTTAACATCTGGAAACTTCATAGAACAATATGTGTGTGTAGTTCTGTACAATTTTTTCAAGTATGCAGATTTATTTAAACATTACTGCAATTGATGTACAGAACTATTAGCACAAAATTCTCTTTCAGTGGCATTACTTACAGTCACACCCACTTCCAAATCCCCAAAAATCATTTATTTCCTTTCCAAATTTATTTTATATATATATATATATTTTTTTTTTTTTTTTTCTGGTTCACAGTCTTGCTTTTTTGTGCTCTGTTTGTTTTTTTTTTATTGAATCATAGCTGGTTCATTAGTGCAATCATGGGGTACAGTGTGTGGGTTTCATATATAATCTGAAATATTTAAAATTTTTATCATTTTGAAAATGTTAACCAAATAATATCATATAGTATGGGGTATTTTGATTTTGGCATTTTTTTTTTTAATTCAGGATAATGACTTTGCATATAGTTGCATCTTTTTTTTTATTCTGCTCTTCAAATCTCTGTCTTTTCAAAAATACTTTGAAGTAAGATTTATTTAGCATAATATATATAGTTCCATTCACTCCATTTGGGGGTAGAGTCTTGTGATTTCCTTTTTAATTATAAATTGACAATCTCTTTTAATTGACACATTTTGATGATTTACAATTAGTAATAACTGATACATAAGGAATTCTGTAGATTATTATATGGACTTTCAATCTTTAACTTGGAGGGATAGGAAGGCATTAGAAATTTTTGGTCTATTAAGACCATTTGACTCAAGCTGTAGAAGGAGTACTGAGTTCTGAACACAGGGAAGGAAAAACTAGTGTCTTATAGGAGGATTATACCGTGATCTAAAGACCGTCAGGAAGGCAGTGAAAATTGTGAAAAGCAATTGGATTTTTTTTTTTTTAAGACAGAATCTTACTATGATGCCCTCGGTAGAATGCTGTGGCATTACAGCTCAAACTCTTGGGCTTAAGCAATTCTTTTGCTTAAGCTATTCGTCGCTGAAAGCAAGGCATTCAGGTAATTAAATAATTTTGGACACTATTTCTCCAGGAAACATGATTAAACAAATAATGTGTGAAATAATGTGACTCATTTGAGTTTAAAGGGGAAATAAGATTCCTGTAAACTCCTTCTTCATTATTTATTTTCTTCTGAAACATTGCATTTATAAATGATAAACTTTCTTTTTAATAAAAATAAGTAGTGATTTGTAAAGTAGCCTATTAACATTGAGGAACTATATTGCTGTCTTAGATTCTAAAAGTACAAAGTGAAAACAATGAAACTTTAAGCAAGATATTCGAGGAAGGCTTGGGGCCTGTTGCTCAGTGGTTAGGGTGCCAGCCACATACACCAAGGCTGGAGGGTTCAAACTTGGCCCAGACCTGCCAAACAACAATGACAACTACAACAAAAAAGTAGTTGGGCATTGTGCCAAGTGCCTGTAGTCCCAGCTACTTGGGAGGCTGATGTAAGAGAATTGCTTAAGCCCAAGAATTTGAGGTTGCTGTGAGCTGTGACACCACAGCCCTCTACCCAGGGTAACAGCTTGAGACTCTGTCTCCAAAAAAAAAATAAATAGATATTCAAGGAAAATATATTCTCAATATAAAAGTACACTGCAAATATATACATACATATATAAATCTTTGAACTGTAAGAAATATCTTACTGAAATTTGAAAGTTAAACATTTTGTGACCTAGATTGATTATTCTCCATCATTACTGGCTTCCAAAATTCCATAGTTTGGGGTTTTTGGTAAAAATTTAGCATGCAGGATTATATTTGGAAAAAACGATTATGTTGTTGTTAAGGAAAGAAAATTGTTTTATTCCCTAAAGTACTGTATTATTATATTTCAATATATATGATACAATTTTTAAAAGCCTTGGGAAAAACTAATATATTCTTTAATTGTTTTTATTTTTCATATTGCATATTAGAGAAGTACCTAAAACAAAAGAATTTGTTTTAAGTATTAGGACTCAAATAAATGTATTTTCATAAACTTCCAAATATTCATATTTATATAATTCCTGCACTGTTCTTAAGAGTGATTGAGTTCTAATGTTGAAATTGACAATTCAATTGTATCTTTTATAATTGAAACATATTTTGTTCCAATGTGTGATCCATGTTAATTGATCCAATGTTAATTTACCTCAATTCAATATCTCTTCCTATCATTTCTCTCCCTAAAAGAATTTTAAAATGCTTGAGCGACGACTGTGCCTCAGTAGGTAGGGCACTGGCCCCACATACCTAAGGAAACGGGTTCAAACCTGGCCCCAGCCAAATTGCAACAAAAAATAGCTGAGCATTGTGGTGGACACCTCTAGTCCCAGCTACTCGGGAGGTGAAGGCAAGAGAATCGTCTAAACCCAAAAGCTGTGATCCCACTGCACTCTGCCGAGGGTAATAAAGTGAGACTCTGTCTCTTTAAAAAAAAAAAAAAAGGAATTTTCAAATGCCACCTTCTTTTCTCTTTACTCAGCTAATGTCCAGAAAGTCCTAGTTTAGATAGTTACATTCTGTGTTCTTCCCTAAATACTCAGTGTTAAATATGCTTTTATATTTTAAAATTGTTATTCTAATTTTAGAGAATCAGGATAATACATTGATGAATTCCAGTTTACATACATGAGGGGCATAACAATTTCTGGAATTCCATGGACCTGCCAACAGCAGCAATGACTCCATCAGCAATTTACATCATAAGGGAAGATAAAAGAGGCCAGGGATAGCTGAGCAAATTCAACCAATGCATTCAGTGTTGGGAGGCCAGTTCCACTGATTTATTAGTGTTTCTGCTATTAGGCTATCCTGGAGCTGACTGAGAGGATAGGAGAACCTGATTTATTAAGATGCACTTCGTGACATATTTAATCTCTTGTAATAAACAGAAGGAAAAGAAAGTTCCAGATGTGAAAATAAATGTTGATTGTCTCTGGGAAGTAAGAACTGACTAGTGGATTCCTTGGACCATGTTAAAATGTGAGAATTACCTAGAGCTTTTTACAAATTACTAGGCATTGAAATAGTTTTGAAGATTATATTCTTCAGGATACACTCTACTATTTGCCCAGATATTGCGTATGAGATGGAGTTTTTAAATAATCTACTTTATAGTTTCTCATATGTTGCATGTAAAATATGTTCACATTACAAAATAAAAATATTTAAGGAACTATATGTAGTGTATAAGATTATTCATTTGAATAGTAAAATCTATGCTGCATAAGTAGAATTCATTATCGACAATATACCAAAAGCTGTAAAGTATCTATCAGCTTGATTCTAAAGTCAGAGCTTGACTTTACCCAGGTATAAGGTATTTCAAAGTGATACGCATTGATGTGTGTAGGTAAAACATTCTTCCTCCAAGAGAATTTGGAATGTAGGTAATAGTTGTGAGAAAAATAGATGCAGAATAAGAAGTAAAGCCTTTATAATTTTTGACTGAAATCATAGTAGTTAAGCTACGATCAAGTTCTCAAGGTAGCTAAACTCATTTATTCATGATTAAAAAATAAAACTTGACTTCACAATAAGGCAACATATTCCTCTCTAACAAATTTTGCTAAAGCTTCTTAATGCTGATTGATCCAAATCAGCATACCATAAAGGGGACCCCCCTCCAACAAAAGGCTCTAGAATCTGGCCAAATCACAATAAGCAAGCACTCCTGTTCATGGTCTTTCCTTCTATTCACAAGACCCCTTCAATGTAGAGGGGTTAACATTCTCTTATGTAGTCTGGAGTCTCTAGATAGCCAGTCCACCATGGCCCTATGTTGCTTATGGACTTCTGATGCAAGAAACTGCCATCTTTGGCCCAGCTTGTATACCATTAGAGTAGTAATTACAGCTGTCAAGCTCAGGGTTTTGGTAAATTGCCTTTCCTGGTTATGCAAAATATTTGCACCATTGTTCTGAAGTTGGGCTAGGACACAGATCCTACTATTTATTTTTGGAGACACACCATTTGGATGTGAGTGAAATGTTGGTTGGAGACAGTTGACACTTGTTTTCTTGGTTTGTCTCCCCTGGTTTGAAATCTTCACCCTCTGAGAAAGCTGGTGTGATGGAAGCCAGGGCCCTGGGATCTCTATCTTGCCAGACCTGAGGTAGAGCCTTAGCAATATAAGTGGGAACTGGGCAGAGGATGGGATATTATAACCTCTTGGTTATACTCAACTATAATTTAGCCTCTACAATACACAATTGATTGGTATGAGAAATGCTATCAACCTGTTCCTCCTGTGGAGATACCATAGCTTTCAACTTTAATACGGAAGGAGTATCCCAGTGTTCTTAATTGCACCCATTGAGAATGGAATTTCCATAATTCAGACAGCTGGAAGGCATGAAAATAGGAGCAGGTTGTAGTTTAAATGCAATTATTTTTATTGAGTTTTTATAGATATTTCTAAAATAAAGATTTCTGTAATTTTTGCATAACTTTAGATAGATTTCCAGAGGTTTTATTTTTAATAAGTTCACTTATTAATATAGTTTTCACCAGTTATGTTTGTTTCTTTGGGGGATAGTTCCATAAAGTGCTTTGAAAAGCTCATTTTGAAAATGTAACTCTCCCATGTAAACCTTCTATGATGATACAGTTAATTCACATGCCAAAATTTAATGTACCTTAAAAATATTTTGCACATTTTGGTTGGTATAAAAGCTTACCATTTTAGTTATTATATTATTTAGAATTGAAAATATTAATTTATTTTGTAGTTATTTTTAATTCTTATTACTTTTAACCTTAGCATATATGTATTTTTTTCTTATTATGTAACTGAAACTCGGGAAAGTTAGAAAATACTCTTAAATTCACAAATCATTCAAAGGTGAAGCCAGGATTCAGTTCCCCATGGTATGGGAATTAAAACTGAATGTTTCAATTACAATATTACCACGAGTTTCTAAATCATGTGAACACGTTGAATAAGAATTAATACGTGGAGGATGAGCCATGAGGTGGCAG